>QMIH01002300.1:64210-75587 GCA_003987875.1 Clarias batrachus | reverse complement strand
GTGACAGTCTGTGTGTTCTCTGTTGCAGGTTATGTATCAGATCCCATGAGCACCATGAGGTTCCACTCCAGCAGCAACACCAGCTTTGAGGATGCTAGCTAATAAACACACACACACACACACACACACACACACACACACACACACACACACACACATTGAGTGAGAGATGAGAGATTTTGGTGTTTAATGAAATCAGAAGTGAATACAAAGCCTGTGTTCTTTGTGTTGATGTGAAAATTAAACACACACATATTAAACACTGCATTTAAATGTGTGTGTGCTTGTGTGTTTAAATGTGTGTGTGCTTGTGTGTTTAAATGTGTGTGTGCTTGTGTGTGAGTTGTGAACACTGACTGCAGGTTGGAGTGTTTATTCTCTACAGATAACAAATGAAACACTGAAGATCGGATCAGCTTTAAACTCTTTTAATGAAGCGTCACGGCACAGCGTCAGTAATCAACACCGCAGAGATTAAAACTATAAAACAACAAACACAGATCCAAGTGCAGGCATTGACGTTTGTGTGTGTGTGTGTGTGTGTGTGTGTGTGTGTGTGTGTGTGAGAGAGAGAGACTAAATATAAATAATTCAGTCAGTCTTCAGTGGTGTCTGATTTCTGCCGCGGTTCAGTTCGATGAGTCGAGCAGCAGAGAATAAATTTCGAAACGTTTCATGAGCCAGAAATAATAAATGATCAGATTCAAACCTTACGAGTTGTTTTATTATAGCAGCTGAAAAATAAATTGAAATCAGCCGTCTGTTACAACTGTCAAGTAATTTAGTGAAAAACGGAGTTAAAAATGGATTTACTGATATTTTATTCCTAATATTATCATCACCTCTGGAGAATTTTCTGCTGCTGTCTGTGTTTACAGCTTCACTCATCGTGTTCTTGCTGTTTGGGGAGTTTTTTGTTCCCCTTCTGCTTAGGTTATGTTCCTCAAGTGTACATCAGACAGGAGCAGTCTGTGATCTACTGGATAGGATGTGATCTTATAAAAGAGAGAGAGAGAGAGAAACTCTTTGGGATCCAGTTGAGAAAACGTGAGATACTCGACCAAGGTACATTTTAAAAACAGCGTTAAGGTTTTAAATAATAGAAGCCCAGCTCAAGAAAGTTGTCCATTCGTAAACTCCGACTGGTTCTAGAGCAGCTGTGGTTCTCACTTCAGTCTCACTGCAGGTTCTGACTCTCACTGGTCCTTGTGGTGTTTATGGATTCCATGATGGAGCTCAGGGTGTTCAGAGAAGCTGAGATCAGACTTAGCTATCTTGGCTAATTTCAATCTTCATCAGCGATGTTTCTGAAACGTCTATAACGTTATTTGGCTCAACACATTCCTGATCTTCTGGCGTTAGCTCAGAATTCATTTGTCTTCGATCCTCTGGTTCTTCGAATGGGTTCCCAGATGATTGATTATGTTCACCCTCTGCTCCTATGGCCTCAGCAGCCTCCATGTTGGAGTTTTCCACCATCGTATCTTGTAGTTCCTCATGCTCGCTGTTCACTGGCAGGATGATTTGCTCATCATTGGCAGCCTCAGATGATTCCTCCTTTTCTTCATCTTTTGGGCTCTGCATCACTTCATATACTTCCAGAGCTTCAGTGTTTGTGCTCCTCTCTCCATCATCAATCTTTATCTCATCCAGCGGCTCAACAAATGTCTCAAAGTATTTTGAGGCTTGGTGAACGATCACCCAGTTGCTTACCAGCTCCTCGTGATTTGTTAGAGGAGTGATAATAAGTTCTGGTTCTCTCTCCTCTCTTTTGACAGTCAGGACTTTCTCCAGAGGCTGAGATTCCTCTGAAGGAGAGACGCTGCCTTCCAATCTCCAGGTTTCTTCAGCAGCATCAGCACTTTTCTCGTTTTTAATATTAGTAGATGATTGGATATTACTGCCAGGACTTGTTTTGCTCTCATCTTCAGCTCTACCTTCAAACTCAGCATTTGTGTCTTTGAGTTCTGAATCAGCACCTGCAGGATCTTCTCCAGAAGTCTTGGCATCTGATGGAGCTTCATGCTCATTGGCAGTATCATTATTGCTCTCTGATATTAATGGTTTAAGGTTCTCCACCTCTTCTTTCTGCTCATCTTTGATTTCTCTGTCACTGATGGTCTCTTGTTCTAGATTTGCTTTTTCTTCTGCTTCTGCCTGTTCTACAGTTTGTTTTTGTTCATTCTCTTTCACACCAACATCATCTTCATCTTCTTTTTGCCGTTTTTCTTCTTCATTGGTTATTCCTTGCTGGATTTCTTTTTGGTCCACCTGTTCGTTGTCCTCATCCATCTGCTCAGCTTTCACACCTTCTTCATCCATGTCTTGATTGATTTCTTCACTGCTCTCAAAAGTTCCATCTCCTTCCCCTGGTCCTTCTTCATTGTCCAGCTTCCCCTGGTCTACAAAAATTATTTCTTTTCCGTTTTCTGCTATGAGCTCTCCTGATTTTCCTTCGGTTCCATCTGTGGTTTCCTGCAGAGTTTCATAAAGACTGCGATCAGAACCATGTATCTGTTCTTCGTGGATCTCTTGTTGCTCTGTCAGTGGTCCCTGCATCTCTACATCAGCTTCACCAACAAATTCTCCACCTTCACTCATATGCCACTCATTTTCTCCACCTTCATATTCTTTGAAAGATTTGTTTTCTTCCAGCTCTTCTTTTGGTTTATCCTCCTCTGTGATTTTATTTTCACTGACAAGTTCCTGTTGTAGACCAGCATCCTTTTCTGCTGTAAATCCTTCTTCCAACTCTTCACTTTTTCTCACCTCATCCTCTGCTTTTTCATTTAATGTTTGCCCTGTTGAAGTAGGTTCATTTTGGTCCGCTACATCCTCAGTCATTAAATGATTGATTTTCTCCTCATCCCTGTTTTCTTCCTCAGTGTTCTCATCCTCCTTAACTTCTTCCATTGCATTCCTCATGTCTGTCCCATTTCCTTCTCCTTCTTCTGTTTGCTCTTTTTCTTCCACAGTCTCAGGTAATACCACTCTTCCTACTGATTTCTTGTTTTCACCTGCTAGAGCTTGATCTTTTACCTCATTTAGGGCTGGATCTTCCATACTGCCTTCAACACATTCAGCAGTGTCAATGTTTGTCTCATCAGAACTCTTTCTCAGATTACCTGATTCTTCTCCAAATGTTTTTTCTTTATTATCTCTGATCTCCTCAACAGACACCTCTTCTCCACCACCCAGCTCTTCTTCATTTACCTTTTCTATCTCAGTATTCTGATCCACATTTCCATGAGTCTCAGATGAGTCTTTAGTGTTCTCTGTGATCTCCTCCATCACATTGTCCTCATTCTCCACTGGAGTTTCTCTGCTTTCTTCAGCATTTACTGAATTTTCAGTTGGAGCCTCTTTAGGCAGTTCATGCAGTTCTTCATCTGGTAGCTTTTCATCTAGCAGCTCTTCAACTGGTGGATCGCCATTTGGCAGCTCTTCATCTGGTGGTTCTTCATCTGGTGTCTCTCCATCTAGCAGCTCTTCAACTGGTGGATCTCCATTTGGCAGCTCTTCATCTGGTGGTTTTTCATCTGGTGGATCTCCATCTCGCAGCTCATCACCTGGTGGATCTCCATCTCGCAGCTCTTCATCTGGTGGTTCTTCATCTGGTGTCTCTCCAACTAGCCGCTCTTCAACTAGTGGATTGCCATTTGGCAGCTCTTCATCTGGTGGATCTTCATCTGGTGGATCTCCATCTCGCAGCTCATCACCTGGTGGATCTCCATCTCGCAGCTCTTCATCTGGTGGTTCTTCAGTATTGTCAGGTTCTGCATTTGGTTTATTTTGCAGGTTACTGAAATTATCGTCTTCTTGTATTTGTCCTTCTTCGTCAGCAGTTGTGTCTTTCCTCCCTTCTGTGTTGTGGTCTTTATTCTCAAGGTTCTGCTCATCTATTGCACGTTCATCTTCATTGGCTGTGCTATGAGTTTTTTCATCTGTTTGGTTGGTGTCCTTTTCTTCCTCCTCTGTTTTTGTTTCAGCTTGTGATGTTTCATGTGTTTCAGTTTCTTCTTTGGGTTCCTCTGTATATTCTTCTTCACTTTCAGCTCCTTGCACAAGTTCAGCACCGTTCTCTTTATCAGCTGTTTGCTGGGCCGCGTTGTTTTCAGACTCGGCATCTGGAACAGAGATCGGTGTAATGTTTTTAAAGGGCTTTTGTGCACAAAATGAACACAGCTCTCTACTATCAATAATTACATTTATTATTTATGTTAAGAGATTATAAATTTGTCAGACAACGTTAGTAATTGATACATATTTGGTTTGGTGTATTAGGACAACCTTATACACAAACTGTTTAAGTACATCACCGCAGCAGCAGACACTCAGAGATGACTCACCTGGACCGGCCCGCTGGGTCACAACCAACACCAACTCGTCCTCCTCAGTGGTGGTGTCGCTCAGTTCAGGTTCAGAAACACACTCGGTCATGTTTAAAATGGCTTCTGCTAACTTCTCCTGCACAAACTTGACTTGGGTTTGATGTTGAGAAGGAAAGAGGAGTTTGATCAATCGCAAAATAAAAATATAAATAAACAGCTTGAGCACACAGACAACTTAAAAACCAAGAAAATGTCAATGCATCAAACAGAATTTACACTACCAGTCAAAAGTTTGGTCCATTGGATTCCATGGTCGTTCCTGATTTTTATGTCTTTCTACACTGTAATAAATCATTAACTTATTTTTTAACTTTTGACTTGTACTGTATATAAAAGTAAAATTCTGAATTTTGCACCGCAGAGCAAACTGTAGCCAGACATGCAAAGGAAACGCAAAACAAGGCTGAAAATTTTAAAGTTTATTTTTAAACGTTTAAAATTTTATCAGTAAACAACAGTCATGTCATATTACAGTCACGGCATGCAGGTATCATATGAAAGGTGGAACATGTGGGATCTGTATACAACCTGTTTCTCTCAGTATTATTCTCTATCTCAATGTTAATAACTGTACATAAACGGGTGTCTCGCTGTGTTGCACCTCGTGAGCAGAAAGTTACAGCTGGAGATCCCCGAGACGTTTCCTCACCTTTTACCAATTACAATTGTATTAAAAATATATCCAATTAAAAAGTATATTTAATTCATACACTTTTGATCCCACATTTAACACCTCCGAAATAAATTCAGCACATCACTTCACTTCAACAGGGAAAATAAACAACAGCAAATCAACAATAAATGAAGAGCATTAAGTCTGTTAATGAGTCTATAAGGCATGTGCTGATAAACAATACACTATGTAGAGCACAATAATAAAATAAAACTAACTTTAAATTAGGTTGTGAACATGTTTAAAAAGCAGGTGTGTTGTTCAAAAAAAAATCTATGAAGTCATAAATGAAAAGTCACTTCACACAAGTTTATAGAGTTTAAACAATAAAGCATCAGATAATGATCATGAAGAAGAACGTGATGCTGGCACAATAAAGAAAATATAATCACACAGCAAACGCAACGCACAAAGCAGAGACAAAGATCCTTTCAGATAAATCACACAGGATTTTTAGGCTTTAATTACAATATATACCATATTTATAATCGGAGGGACAGTTGACTCTAAAGAGCAGAACTCACTCTTGTCCATCAGGCTACAGATTAAAGGGTTTTTTTACACAATGAGAGAATTAACATGTTTTATTTTACTGTTAATTTTAAAATAAACTCTCTGTTGAAAATCATGAAAATTATTATAACTTTTTAATCGATTTAAAAGTCCAAAAATACCTGCAGACTGCGCGGCTAACCAGAACCCAAACACAAACTATGAAACATGCAAATGAAACAAAGAGCAACAAAAAGAGCGCAAAAACATCAGCGACTTCCTGTTAAATATCTCTTCATAATAAAGTTTATATTATTAATATTATTATCATTACAAACACAAAATGACAGTGGGTTCAAGGTTTCTTTCTATTTTTATTCTGTAAAGCTGCTTGTGAGAAATTCTGTTCCATTGTGAACACAGAAGAGAACAAATCTCCTGATCTTGAACAGAATATCAGCACATGCCTGTTAGATTGCCGCTAATGGCTCAGTCAGTGATTAGTTACAAGAATTCATCTGGAACACACACTCCAGTAAAAGCCACACACTTGGGTACCTGAGGCTAATACTTACCTCGGTCTCCATCCTCATTTATTTCTTCAGCCGTCCCCTCTCTGAAGTCCCCTTTGCTGTTCTCCACTTCTTCACGCTCCTCTCTAGGTTCCTCAGCTTCTTCAGGTTCCTCTCTGGCTTTCTCAGCTACTGTAGGTTCCTCTGCTTCCTGAGGTTCCTTCCTGGGTTCCTCAGCTTCTTCAGGTTCCTCTCTGGGTTCTTCAGTTTCTCCAGGTCTATCTCTGGGTTCGTCATCTTCACCAGGTGCATTTCCAGGTTCCTTATCTTCTCCAGATTCCTCTATGGACTTCTCAGCTTCTCCATCATCCCTCTCTGTATGTTCTATCTCTTGGTTTTGGGTTTTATCCTCGGTGGGCATAGACACGCTGCTCGTCTGCAGGATGTCCGTCTCCTCACCATCTTTTTCAGAGGTTGATGTTAGTGTGTGTCTCTTCGACCTCACTTCCTCTTCCTTCTGTTCTTCATCAAACTCACCTTCATCTTCTTCACTGCTGGACGAGCTGCTAGTCAGACCAGAGGAGACGGATGATGACTCTCTCTCTTCTAATGAAAAAGAAATTAAATGAACTTGAATTTTTTTCTGAACATGAGACCAAAATTTAAGAATTAGGGTTATAGTTCATTAAATCAATTTAAAAAACTGACGGTTTCTGTTCAAATCCTCAATTTCATTTTCATCTGTTCTTCTCTCATTCTCCTCCTCTCTGTTAAATGATGTTTCATTTCCCTCGTCCACTCCATCATCCATGGGACCTTCATCATCAGCCTCAAAGTCTTCCTCATAACCTAAAGTACAACATGCACACACACGAAAATAATGATGTGATCTGTATCTGTAAGTAATAAATCTATTATACTAGATGTGGTCTCGGGTACAGTACGGCTTACTCGGGCACGGATCGAACCAGATATGGAAGCCAATCGTACCTGATCACAGTTCGCTGTTTAGACATGAGACATAGCGTGAAATGTTGACTTCATTGGTCTCTTGTTTTCGTGTTTAATGCCGGCTCACAAACCAAGTAGATGCATAATGCCACCTGCTGAATCAGAGAGTGTACCCAAGTGCGGGGAACAAAAAGCAATGTGACCACTGGCCAACGGGGGAAGGGGGAGCAAATCAATCATATCTAACGTGAAAACACTCTCCGCTCAGTTCAGGGTGTGATGAACACTGGAGAAGGTTGAATGGAGCTGTTACTGCAGTTCATCACACTGCATTGAAAACAAACTCTTGTCCTGGCGGAGTCCATCTTGTGCATTGGCAAGCAGTGTGCTGTGGAGAGGTAGACTATGTGCTCCTGCTCTGCATGTTTTGTACACCTGAGTGTTTCTCTGAGTGCTCTCTACAGCTCCTCTTTGGGTGGCAGCTCCCCTGATCTCTTTCAGCCATGAGGAATTATGATCAAACTTTAGATTAGATTCAACTTTAGTGTCATTGCACATAGTTACAAGGCAACGAAATGCAGTTAGCATCTAACCAGAAGTGCAAGTTAGCAGTGCAGTATAAACATATATGTACAGATGTGTGACAAGCAGTTTTCTACTTTCACCGCTGCACCTCACGGCGACGGTATGCCTTTGCTGGCTTTTACCACTGAGTGGCGCTATATCACTATAGACCGACGCCTCAGGCCTTATTTCATTCTCTCGAGGATTAATGAGCCGCTGCTCCTTTAGAGCTGCACATAGTAGCGGAAAAAAATCAAGTGTAACATTGTAGTTAAACGAATTCATAATCACAGCACTAAAGTTATAGTACAACTGTAGCATTAAAATGAAATTAAATCTTATTAGCATCGAATTTAAGCAAAGTAAACGTTAACACAGTGAGCCTTTAGATTTTAATGTGTAATTAGAAAAGCTTTCTTTCTTTCAAAAAAGGCTTTTGTGTCATCATATATTTTGTGTTCTTTAAATTTGTAGTAGATTTATTAACTGAAATAAATGAAACTAAATGAACATAAAATTAAAACAGGTCGTGCTCCTGCATCATCAGATGTCTTTGTCATTCAGCCCCGCTTATGTTTTTGTGTTATTATGAGAATGAAATGCAGTAGGCTGTTATGATCATCATCATTTTCTTTAATAAATAATGACGCCCGTTGCTCTGTACCACCGCTGGCGAAACCTTATGAAATACAAGTGAAACATTAAATGAATTTACAGTCACAGTACTAAAATTATAGTAATATATATAGGTGTTTCTTATTTGCATCGAATTTAAGCAAAGTAAATGTAAACCTTTATATCTACCTTTAGATTCAATAATGTGTAACACTAGAAAGCAACTAAATTATAATTAATGAAAGCAAACAGGGTGCGCGTTGTTTTCGGTGAACTTGAGTGAGTCAGAAAATGAACCGAAACTCTGTGTATACAGACGTGAAAAATATATATTTATAGAAAGCCAAATGTCTGCTTTTATGTAAATAATGGAAAACAATTTTAGACGATGTAATTGGTATGAAAAGGGAATTATAGGCGCATCCATGAGAGAGAGAGAGAGAGAGAGAGAGACACAGAGAGACAGACAGAGAGAGAGACAGAGAGAGAGACAGACAGAGAGAGAGACAGAGACACAGAGAGAGACAGAGAGAGACAGAGAGAGAGACAGACAGAGAGAGAGACAGAGACACAGAGAGAGACAGAGAGAGACAGAGAGAGAGAGAGAGAGAAAATCCGTCTCACTTCCTTACTGGCTGTGGAAGTATCAGGGATGTCTGAAACTGACTCAGAGACGTGTGTGTGCTTAGGTAATACAGTGAGATGTTTTTTTTTTTTTTTAAACACTGTAATTTAAACAAGAGACTCCGGGAAATCAAGTCTCCCAGTTAACATGTGTAATAAATTTCATGCTTTCATACTTTGTGAAATTAAAGGAAAAGAATCATTCAGATAGACTATTTAATGTAAAAATGCTTTTAAAAAATGTTGTAATCATGTTCTGTGCCAGTTATGTACAGTATGTATGTTTTATCATAGATAATCATACAGTATATCTTGGATTTCAGGATCTCGTGTTTGTTTAATTCAAAAAGTTCGTAAAAACACTTTTTAAAAACAACCTCGTTCGCCCTCTCGACGCTAGGTGGTGAGTGACGTCATGACCGCATCGGCGCGCGACCGGGGAAACCGAGGGTCACTGAATTTCCCTGAACACCTGCAGATTTCCTGAAGCTCAAATCTCTGAAATCGTTCAGGCATTTATTTCTACATAGACGTTAGCTTTAATAACCGATGGAGGGTTTGAGCTGTACACACACACATGCATTCTCACCTAAACGACTCTTAAAACTACACTTCTGACACAATAACAGTAAGATTTTGCAGGCTGCCGTTTGGAGAAACCGGAAAATAAATAATGAACCAGTTGTTCTATATTTAAAGTTTGATGTTTTTGAATGTATTTTTTAAATAACAATAAACAGACACAAACAGAGAGAGGATATATAACAGTTCATTCTTTGTACAAATAAAATTGTCAGCTAGTGAACCTGATCGTCTGTCTAAACATTTAACCAGTGTGTGTTTTTTGACTCATTATTGTACAGTAAATATCAGAGGCTCTGATCAGATTTTTCATGTTTGTTGTATAAAATACACAGATGTGGAAATTACCATCACTGTAGTATTTCTTCGATACAACATATTGTTATGATTTCTTATGGCTTAATTCGATTTTAAAACTGCGGCGAGGGAAAATGCCACTTTGCGCCACCTGGCGGTCATTTCATTTACTTTGAATTACTTTGAAATGCGACTTATTTATTTTGGCCGCTGTCCTTTAGTAAAGTGAGCAGAGATGGATAAATTAATGTACAGAATAATTGTAAATCTACAGATATGTCTAAATATATCATATTTAAACATATTTAAACATGACGCAAGTGCCAAAGATACGTAGAGAAAGTGCAGAGCCATGTACCTGTTCATTCATACACATTTCCACTCGGCCAATCAGGAGCCAGCAGCACAGTGTATAAACACACACAGACACGTGAGGTGAAGTGTTTCAGCTAATGTTCACATTAAACATCAGAACGCAAGTTAAATGTGGCCTCGGCATGAGGACACACTCATTAAACCCAGACAGATGAAGATTCAAGAAAGACCAGAAAATGTTTGTCTAATTTTCGACACTCTGATGTTTGATGTGCAGAATATGAGCCTCATGAGGTTCTAAAGTACCGTTTTTGTGTTTCCTCTCCTGACCGGAGTTCCTCTTGGGATCAGTGAGATGTGATTGGCTGGATTCAGACTGTAAAGGTTTTTCTTCTTCGTCATCTTTTTCCCAGGATTTGGAGACAAGTAGATCGTTTCTGATCCTGTTCGGTGGAGCGGGTTTTTTATCCAGGCCCATCGCGATGATGCACCTGGAGACAATATTGGGTTTATTTAGTGGTGTGATTTACATAAACATGGGGGTGTGGCTTACCTGATAGACAGCGTATGATTTACCTGTAGTGCGGGACAGGGGCAGGGCTTACCTGTACTGTGGTGTGATAGACATGTGATGTGGAGAGACAGTAGACATGGCAGGCTGGACATGTGTATGGTAATTTAACTGTAGCTTGGGAGTGCTGGGGTGTGAACTCATGAGCATCTGATCAATAGTCCAACATCTTAGTCACTGAACTGCCACTGCCTGGTAATAACAGGGGGAGGGGCTTTACCTGTAACAAGGGGCGGCTCCTTCAACCCCAGTGAAGCCAAAGCGGGCATGGCGTCCTCCAAGCCGTGAGTTCTTCCTGTGTTTGAACTCGCAACAGGAGCTGAGACGCTCCACCTGCAGCCCATTCAGGTAGAAGGTCAGACTGAAGGGGAAACCCCGGTGACGTCGAGACATGAACTGAAATGATTCTGAAACAAACAAACAAACACACACACACACACACATACAAGCATGCAAACATACAGTAAAGACTGATACCGGGGCAGGAAGTATAAAGTATAGAATAAAATACATGTTACTGAAGTTGAGCCGTAAACACAGAGTGTACATTATCACTAGGGTTACGGTTTCAGGACTGGAGTCTCCTACAGTCTACCCGAGTCTCCAATAACCAACTGGACTCCATATGAACTTAAACACGTCTCCTGTTCTACTGAACTTGCAGCCTCCTGACACACAGTATGAGTGCAGATCAATCCCTGCTCTCCGTTATCACCCAGATGAGGATGGGTTCCCTGTTGAGTCTGGTTCCTCTCAAGGTTTCTTCCTGTTACCATCTCAGGGAGTTTTT
>QMIH01002300.1:8482-20341 GCA_003987875.1 Clarias batrachus | reverse complement strand
CTCAGGGAGTTTAAACCAAACTCCGCCTTCTCTCAGGGAGTTTAAACCAAACTCCGCCTTCTCTCAGGGAGTTTAAACCAAACTCCGCCTTCTCTCAGGGAGTTTAAACCAAACTCCGCCTTCTCTCAGGGAGTTTAAACCAAACTCGGTGCTTAGTTTATAAACTTGGTGTTTAAGCTCTGAGTTTGTAGTGAAGTGTTGACAGAGTGAATGTAAATCTCTTACCGCAGTAAGACGGTGTAAGTGCAGTTTTCCTCCCCATGGCTGTCCGGGTTAAACACCTCCTCCACCTCCTCCAGTGTTTTTCTCGGTGTTGAACACTTTTCTTGAGTTTTACTGCAGGAGTGAGGGAGGTGTGTGTGTGTGTGTGTGTGTGTGTGTGTCCTCTGTAAACCTCTGCTCTGCCTTCCAGTGTCTCTGCGACTGTGCATGTGTGCGCGCGAGTGTGTGAGCGCGCTAGAGCTCATTCAGGGGGCGGAGGAACATGGTGGCGTCATCGCTCCGTCTCACTGTCTGCGGAACGCCCACATCGACCCACTTCCGGTTTCTCACTTCCGCTAGAGGGCGCGTGAGTGCAGGATTAGAGGATATTGAGAACAGAATCTGTTTATAAATTGTTATAAAGATTATTTTTTAATGATAAATGGTTTTAGTTCCACAACCCAGAATATTTGCGAGCTCGTATTTTGTATATGATTATTATAATTCTGACCCACACGAGTTTCATTAACAGGTCAGTAGTTTGCTTAATGCAACAAACCGCTGAGCTTTTCACGCGGTGTGGAGACACTGCCACCTAGCGGCTGTTATCCTTTCGCATCAGCATCGCTTAACTTCCTGTGTTTACATTAGCATAGCATTAGTGGCTAACGAGAGAGAGAGGAGCATCGAGAGGATTTTCCGTAAGTGTTTTATTCCTTAGAAATAAAAACGATTTTAAGCCCGCCAGCGCCACCTACATGCGCTAAGCACAGTATGCCACAGCTTCAGTCATTATTAACGTGTCTTTGCTAATAACGCGGGTGTTTTCAGTCTACCCGGAAGCGGACTGAGCCTCGGGCGTGTCTCAAATGGCTCCGCTCGCCGTTTAAGTGCACTACAAAGACGGCGAATGAACCGTTCTTCCACTCTGTTCTGTCAAGTGCACTACACCCAGAGACCGAGTCCCGAGATTTGGGACAGAACCCGAATCAGTAACCCGAGCAAAGAGGAAGCTTTAAACACGATCAAATAAATCGTACAGATATTATCGAGTATTTACACTTTTAACTTTATATTTTAGATAAAAGGTTTATTGTAGTTCTGTTGTTTTATAGTCACAGATTACGTCATGATTAAATCCAGTGTTTATTAAAGATGGAAGAGTTTATTGTGAATCAGAGTGAATTTATCGCAATATTTAAACTGCTAAAGAGAAATTATTATAAATCAGGTCAGAGCGGTGGTGCAGTAGGGACTGCGCTCTCACACCTCCAGGTTCCCAGGTGTGTGTGTGTGTGTGTGTGTCTCATCCCCTTGGGGTCCTGGGATAGGCTCCGCCCCTGTCGCCCTCCACATGATAAAGGTTATAGAAGATGAATGAATGAATAATTGGTAGTAATTAAAAATAAGTAATAATTAAAAATAAATCTTTCTGATTAATAGTGATAAATGACCGTGTGAGACGGTGATGATGATGTAAGTGCAGTGCTGTGAAAAAAGTATTTGCCCCTTCCTGATTTTTTTTCAAAATATCGGTCACACCTAAATGATTGAGATCATCAAACAAATTTGAATATTACACAAAGATCACCCAAGAAAATACAAAATGCAGTTTTTAAATGCTGATTTCATCTATTAAGGGAAAAACCTGTCCAAACCAATGTGGTGCTATTGTGAAAAAGTCATTGTGATTTTTAGAATATTTAATTACATTTGACTCGCCGCACCCGGACCTGATAACTGCCAGACATCACTTAAATAAAACCAGTCTGTCAGAATGATCCACTCTAAAAAAAACCTAAAAAGAAAAATAATCTAAAGGAATTCAAGAACAGATGAGAGACAGAGTAATTGACGTGTATCACCAGTGAACCACGGTTATACACACATGCAGAAAACATGGAGCAGGCGTGAACCTTCCCAGGAGGGGCTCCGCCTCCGTTAAAGTCAGTGTCCAAGACTGAACAATAAGAAAGAGACTGGGAGTAAAAATGGCGTCCATGGGAGAGTTCAGAGGACAAAGACACTGCTGACCCAAAAGAAGACAAATGCCCGTCTCACACTCGCCAAACATATCAGGTCACAGGGTGGTGCTAGTGTGATGGTCTGTGGATTTACAGCTTCTTGATCTGGACAACTTGTCATAATTGACATAAGTCTCTCAATCACACTGAGCTCCTCTGTACAGATGTTGAAGCTGCAGTTGTTGTTAAAGCTGTGAGATGTTGAGCAGGAAGAGTGACCAGGAGATCGTCTGGATGCTGGACGATTATGGGATTAAACACGGCCCTGTGGTCGGTGAGTCTCACTGCACTCTGGTCTCATGGGTAGTGTTTATTTTAGGTGTGTGTGTGTGTGTGTGTGTGTGTGTGTGTAATGTAATGTCTGTGCTTCAGGTTCCACCAGGCTCCTGTATGAGAAGAAGCTGAGAGACGTGATGGCTAAGGAGAGGAAAACACGAGGAGCTCCAGAGCGTGTGGGCTACAGACAACACTGTGTGTGTGTGTGTGTGATCCTTTGTCATAAATTGATATCTTGTTTGTTGTTTAGATGATGAGGACGCCCACCAGCGCAGATCTGTAAGTCTTTAATAAACCTCATGTGTCTCAGTGATTTACGTATTCTTGTTTATTAACAGTTATTAGACACTTACTGTCTTTTCTCATTTCTCTAGTGGGAACGTTACTCTGGAAACAGAGACGAGGGCGTGGTCAGTGAGTGAGTATCTGTGTGTCTCTGTCCTGGTCCTGAGTTTGGTTTTGGGATGGACAGTACAAATATCTCCTGGTGTTTATCTGTTCCAGGCCCCTGGCGTCTCCGTATTACACTGTGTTACACCGAGACACAGCCGTGAGACAGGAGAGGACGCAGGACAGGACGCAGTTTGTCCCTCTGTGGCTGCAGATCGTGTTCTTCCTGATCGTAGTCGGTGTCCTGGTGTTCGTTTTCATCAGCATGGAGTCAGCTTACAGCGAACCTTTCAGACGTCTCACATAATACACACACACACACACACCCTACACACAGACTTTACACACACTACACACACCACACACACACACACACACACACACACACACACATTCTACACACAGACCTCACACACACACACACACATTCTACACACACACACACTACACACACATTCTACACACAGACGTCACACACACCACTCCACATCCTCCTTGTGCTTCACACACTTTACACTGTACATAGTTCACACTCTGTACAAACTTCTTAGTTGTCAAATTATTCTAATGTTCCCACATGAACATTGACTTCACACACTGTGCACTCAGAGTGTACACACTTCACACACACTGCTGTGTTGTTATTCTGTTCTTCTTATGAATACAGGTGTGTGTGTGTGTTTTATATTGTATATTTGGGTTTTATATATATTTGTGGTTATATATATATATATATATATGTGTGTGTGTGTGTGTGTGTGTTTTTATCTGAAGTTGTGTTCAGGTTTAAAGGGGTGTGTAACAGGAAGCACCTGTCTCAGTTACTCTCTCTGTGAACATCACCAGTGGGGCCTGCAGTGTGTGTGTGTGTGCGTGCGTGTGTGTGTTTGTGTGTGTGTTTGTAGGTGGCCTGCTTGGTCAGTCAAGATAAACTGGAAAAAATTGTGGAGAAATGTGAAGAATCAACATTGAGTGTGTATATAAAGTGCCAAATGACTTCTGCTTTCACTTCTGAACATCTGGAAGCTTCCGACTCCTGCAGTAACAGAAACGTTTATCTGACAAAAATAAGAAAAATAAAGAACGGGAAATAAAAAGAAGGGATTCTGTCAAATGGATTATTGTGTCTCAAACACCTTTACGATTGAAATAATGTGAGTCGGAATGATCACTACTATGAGCCATGACACGCTGGACTCCTGATTAAAGGTCCACATTGGAGCCACTGCTGTGTGTCTGGAAAAGGCTCTTCACCCTGTAGGTACAGTTACGGCATGTGGCACACACACTCACAGAGCAACTTACATTTTCACTGAGGGTTAAGGGTGTCGCTCACTGGCAACTTGGTGGTGCTGTGGTTTAAACCGACATCAAGTCTTGACCTTCTGGTATGTGGGTCAACACTTGATGTAGTCCAACCCTCAACTGCTCAGGTATATTAGAGGAAAATAACCGGCTTTGGTATTTGTCACGCGTTACGCCACTGTACTCCCTAAACATGTTGACTGTAAACCCTGAAAAGTAAACAGCACTAAAGGTAACCCAATGGGGAACCTGTCAATCTGCTTTAACCCTGATTGGTTCATTCGACTTTGACACTTGACTGCACAGAAGTAACACACTTGGCCTCAGACCAGAACAAGAACCAACAAGGTAGAAGATGTCCACACGTGGACAAAACTGTTAGAACCCTTCTGTTAAAGAAAGAAAAACCCACAGCAGTCACTGAAGTAACCTGAAAATGACAAAATTAATAAATAATGTGCTGAAAATGAACTAATGACAATCAGACGTTGTGGTTCAACAGAAGCTTTTAAAAAAACAAACTAATGAAACTGACCTGGACAAAATGGTGGAACACAACCTTTTGAGGCGATGACTGCAATCGAGCGATTTCTCTAAGTCTCAGTGAGACCGCTGCACCGTCGACGGCTATTTTGTCCCAGTCCTCAAGGGTGCTTTCTCCATACTGTGTGTTTCAGCTCCTTCCACTTCAGAATAGTCCAATGTCTTCTTCTTAGTCATCCTGGGTATTTGTAGCTGCGTGTTGATCATGTGTGTGGATCGTTGTCCTGTTTGTGGACCTGCGACTCAGACCAAGCTTTCTGACACTGAGCACAACACTCAGTGCCTTGATAGTCTTCGAGTCACCCATGACCGAGCCTTCTCCGTGTGCTCAGAGGGACATCGGGCTGCTTGGAGACGGTCTCACAGCCTTTACCTTCACCATGTTTGTCAGCTCTCTCCTCAGCTCTCTCCTCAGCTCTCTCCGGTCCATTTTGTCACGCCACACACCCAAGGGTTAAATTCTTTTCAATCTTTCCTAGACGTGCCATCATTTTGGCCCAGATCAGTTTCATTAGTTTGTTGTTTGTTTATTGTTTCACTGCTTCTTTTGAACCACAAGTCAGAAGCAATGTCTGATTTTAATTAGATCATTTATTCATTATTACGGTAGTCAGTCAGTTTGATTTATTGACATGTCCAGGCTTTTTGGTCCTCATCCATATTCCAGAAACCCCTCCTTCTCATCTGTGATTGGCTAACGCGCTTCACCTCTCTGTGCTCGGATTGGCTATTAGCTTTCTGTCTGGGGTTGAAGGAAGTCACGTGATTGAACTCGCTCATATTATGAGTGATAGGAGGTTATTGTCAGTGCGCCGGCAGATGGCGCTGTGGGACTCAAAAACTCAAACGCCCCTGTCACTTGTCACTCACACACACACACACACACAGAATGATCAGGTGCAATAGAAAAAAAAAAAATCATTCAAATATAAAAATATGAAATAAACATCTGGATGTGCAGAATGTGTTGTTTTAATGTTTCCTCCTGATTATCTCAGCTTTATAATCACTTCATTTCTATCTGAGCTCTTGATGACTGAGGAGAATTTCAGAAACTTTAAACGATGTCTTACTGCAATTATTGACTTGTCTCTCTCACAAGGGACAAAATGCTTTTTATGCTTTTTTATGAGACATTAATGACAAACCCGAGACTTAAAACTGAAGAGTCCCGAGTCCTGTCTGCTGTTTATTTCTCTGGAGTTTAGAGAGCATTAGAGACTCTGTGTGTGTGTGTGTGTGTGAGTGTGTGTGTGTGTGTGTGAGGGTCAGCAAGTGCAGGACATCGGCAGTGATTTCACTTCTGTGTCGGATGGGTGCGCTGTGTGTGTGTGTGTAACCATAGCAAAGCCTCTCTCTCTCACACACACACACACACACACACGCAGTGAATCAGTGTGAGCAGCAGCGGATTAAACAGTGCGGAGAGCCGCGACTCGGTGTTTAACCCCGGATACACAGGTGTCAGAGTGTGTGTGAGTGTGTGTGTGTGTGTGTGTGTGTGTGCAGGACCATGCCGGTGAGGAGCGGGGCGATGATGAGGGACTCTGTGAAAATAAAAGCGCATTTCGGCGGGTGAGTCAATCAACAGGTTCCCGGACGAGTCGGTTCATCTGAACGAGTCACTTGAGTGAACCGATTCACCCAAAACGGATGAGTTGTGAATACTACTAATGAAGTAATGTAGATAAATGTTTAGTGTTTGATGTGCTCGAATGTATTAAAGTTAAATATCGAGTTCCGCCTGAATTCAGTCACGTGTTCCTTCTGAAATAGAATAAATTCTCCTCTGCTTTATTATCAGGTTTGCTGTCCTCAGATCAGTGCAGAGACTCACCTGAGCTTTATGTACACGAGAATAAATCACGCGTGTTTATGGCCCTGCTGGGTAATAAACCATTAGACTTTAGCGCTTTACACTCAATGAGCCGGTTCGTCTGAACGAGTCCCCAGAGTGAACCGATTCACAGAACCGGATGAATCAAAAGTTCCTGTAAAGTTCCCATCTAACTGATAAATAATGTTTAAAAAATGTTTTCATATAAACAGTCAGATGTGAATTGTTGTAATATACTTTATGTTTACAATAATGTGTGTGTAGTATAATTCTAATAATTTGTTAATAATCGTACGTGTTTCCTGAATGAATCTCTTCTTATCTCCTGGATGGAATAATAACACTAATCCGGATAAGGAGTGTAAAAGTGTGTGTGTGCAGGTCCACCAGGACACAGCTCCGTTATTACTGTGGATTCCTGTTCAGCACACAGAGCGTACGCTGGTCTCACGTCCATGGAAACATCACACACTCAGATACTAACGATTAGACACCAGTACAGATATCGACTGGTTCCTCATGGTCTTAATGGTTTCTAATGGAAAGTGTTCTCTCTAATGGTTCCTGGTGGATTACCTCGTTTTACTCTGATGGTCTCCATCACGCTCAGGGTTCTGCTAGTGTTTAATTGAAAGCAGACAAACGTCAGTGGAAACTTGAGGGATCTGATGGAGAACATTCCAGGCTGTAACGTCTTGTTCAGCACGGAGTCACGTGGCGTTCTTAATGTTCCCGACCGTTCTGTCTGTGTGAATCACTTTACAGCTACACGCTAGCTCAAGAAATCAGCTGCCTGAATGCGAAAGAGGGGCGCCGTGTTAGCGCCGTGTTAGCGCCGTGTTAGTGTCCTGGGTTCCGGCTCAGGGTTCTCTCTGTGTGGGTTTCCTCCAGGTTCTCTGGTTTTCTTCAAAACCCATCCCAATACACAGATTGGCCATGCTAAATCATCTGTGTGTGTGTGTGTGTGTGTTGTGTTCAGTGTTTCCAGGATGAATTCATTACTGAACATAAGAACTTCTAAACTCCGGCGTTAGAGAGTTGAATCAGTGAATCAGTGAGTTGTGTGTGATTCACAGGTATGACGGTTTATGTTGTATTCAGGTCTCTCGGTGTTCAGTTCCTCTTTTAAACTCATTTTAGGAACTTTATAAAAACCAGTCGTGCTTGTTAAGGCGCTCTTTTCTTCTCTTATCGAGAGTCTTATTGTTTGTTTAATTCTTAAATCACTAACAAATTTTAAGAATCTGTTAAACGATGGAATCAGTCTGAGACACGACACAGAGGTGTGTGTGTGTGTGTGTGTGAGATGGCTCAGGTTTGGTTGTTTGCAGTGAAGAAGAAGACTCACTGGTGTTAAGTGGAGACAAGAGCCACGCCCACACGTTCCTGTTTATAATTAACTCACACCTTTAAGCTGCACTTTTACACATGGTCCAAAGTGTGTGATGAGGAACAGGCGGAGACACCGAGGCGTCCCGAACCTTTGGCTCAGACAGAAGATTCCGGAGTCTTGTGTGAACTAATCCAGTGTAAAGGATGAATAAAGTGATTTAAAATCCTCTCAAACTTTTATATGTTTAATAATAAACACCCCCCTGTGTGCAGGATGTGCTTACGTTGCAGTATCTCTCTGGATTTACTGTGTGTGTGTGTGTGTGTGTGTGTGTGTGTGTGTGTGTGTGTGTGTGTGTGTGTGTGTGAGAATCAAATCAAGCACAACCTGCCTAGTCTGAATATCTCATAAACCAGATTGTTAAAGTAACTGATGGCTTGTTGAATCTTTATCTAAGATCTTCCTGTTTATCTCCAGAGTGATGAGGATGAGTGTGAAGGTTAAGGATGTGATGTGAAACATCGTCTTGCTCTGAGACATTTCCCCCACACCTTCTGAAATTCCTTTCAGCTCGAGTCATGATGAAACATTCGACAGTGTGTCTATGATGAAGCCGCAGTAAAGTTCTCCGCTCGTCTCTACAGTTTTACAGCTTGCCGTGTTTATTATAAATGCTGCGGTTCTCTTTATCTCCTGTTCCCCTGGTAGCATATCGTCCCTGCACTGCTAATTCAGCTGCTACAGCTAACAAGCTAATTACCCGAATCAGGTGAGCGTGAGCCGGGAAAGGTTCACACGCCTCACTGATGTCAGTCACAAGATGGCAGATATGCTGATATGTTCGAAGAGTGTTTGTTAGTCTGTAATCGGTTGAATCGTGGTGTTTGTACAGATTCTCTCATATTTATGTTTTTTTAGTTTTCTACTAAAGTAGAGTCAGACCTTCAGGTTTGGACGTTACTGTTGAGGCTCGCTGTTCAGGGAGTGTACGTATGTCAGAGACAGTTCGAGGTGCTTGTGACAGTGTAAGTGTGTTACACTGTGTGTGTGTTTCAGATTATAGGATGAAGGTCCTCTAAAATTATATGCCAGCGATTAAACACCTCCACTTACACACACACACACACACATCCATCAGCATGTTTTATTTACATGTATATTCATATCTTAAGTTGTGCCGTATCTTCAGCCATTCCGTATCTGTACCTGTGTTGTATCTGCAGCCGTGCCGTATCTGTAGCTGTGCCGTATCTGTAGCTGTGCCGTATCTGTACCTGCACCATATCTGTAGCCGCGGCGTATCTGTAGTCATACCGTATTTGTACTTGTGCCGTATCTGCAGCCGTGCCGTATCTGTACTTGTGCCGTATCTGTACCCATTTTGTATCAGTAGCCATACCGTATCTGTAGCCATACCGTATCTGTAGCCATACCGTATCTGTACCCGTGCCTTATCTGTAGCCGTGCCGTATCTGTACCTGTGCCGTATCTGTACCCATGCCGTATCTGCAGCTGTGCCGTATCTGTACCCATGCCATATCTGTAGCCATACTGTATCTGTAGCCGTGGCGTATCTGTACCCGTGCCTTATCTGTAGCCGTGCCGTATCTGTAGCCATACCGTATCTGTACCTGTGCCGTATCTGCAGCCGTGCCGTATCTGTACTTGTGCCGTATCTGTAGCCGTGCCATATCTGTAGCCGTACCGTATCTGCAGCCGTGCCATATCTGTAGCCGTACCGTATCTGCAGCCGTTCCATATCTGTACCCATGCCGTATCTGCAGCCGTGCCATATTTGAAGCTATATTGTATCTGTACCCATTCCATATCTGTAGCCGTGCCGTATCTGAAGCCATTCCGTATCTGTACCTGTGTCGTATCTGTACCCGCGCCATATCTGTAGCCGCGGCGTATCTGTACCTGTGCCGTATCTGTACCCGTTCCGTATCTGTACCCGTGCCATACCTGTAGCCGAATATAGAGGTGTGCCGTATCTGCAGCTGTGCCGTATCTGTACCAGTGCCGTATCTGTAGCCATGCTTTATCTGTAGCCATGCCATATCTGCACCCGTGCCGAATCTGTAGCCGTGCCGTATCTGTACCTGTGCCGTATCTGCAGCCATGCCTTTTCTGTACCCATGCCATATCTGTAGCCGAATATAGAGGTGTACCGTATCTACAGCCGTGCTGTATCTGTACCCGTTCTATATCTGCAGCCATGCCGTATCTGTACTCGTGCCGTATCTGTACTCGTGCCGTATCTGTACCCGCGCCATATCTGTAGCCACGGCGTATCTGTACCTGTGCCTTATCTGTACCCGTGCCTTATCTGTACCCGTGCCTTATCTGTACCCGTGCCGTATCTGTAGCTGTGCCGTATCTGTACCCGTTCCGTATCTGTACACGTTCCGTATCTGTACCCGTGCCATACCTGTAGCCGAATATAGAGGTGTGCCGTATCTGCAGCCGTGCCATATCTGTACCAGTGCCGTATCTTAAGCCATACCGTATCTGTACCCGTTCCATATCTGTACCAGTGCCGTATCTGTAGCCATGCCATATCTGCACCCGTGCCGAATCTGTAGCCGTGCCTTATCTGCAGCCATACCGTATCTGCAGCCATACCATATCTGTACCCGTGCTGTATCTGCAGCCGTGCCGTATCTGTACCCGTGCCGTATCTGTACCCGTGCTGTATCTGTAGCTGTGCCGTATCTGTAGCTGTGCTGTATCTGTACCCGTTCCCTATCTGTACACGTTCCGTATCTGTACCCGTGCCATACCTGTAGCCGAATATAGAGGTGTGCCGTATCTGCAGCCGTGCCGTATCTGTAGCCATGCTGTATCTGTATCCGTGCCGTATCTTAAGCCATACCGTATCTGTATCCATGCCGTATCTGTACCCGTTCCGTATCTGTACCCATGCTGTATCTGTACCCGTTCCGTATCTGTACCAGTGCCGTATCTGCACCCGTGCCGAATCTGTACCCGTGCCTTATCTGCAGCCGTGCCGTATCTGCAGCCATGCCGTTTCTGTACCCATGCCGTATCTGTAGCCGAATATAGAGGTGTACCGTATCTGCAGCCATGCTGTATCTGTACCCGTTCTATATCTGCAGCCATGCCGTATCTGTACTCGTGCCGTATCTGTAGCCACGTCATATCTGTAGCCGTGCCATATTTGTGTGAAAGTCTCTAGATAGCTAGAGGATTCCTGTTTCTATAAATATTTCCATCTCTCTCTCTCTCTCACACTCGTGCACACACACACACACACACACACTCAAACGGTCTGTTGCCTAGCAACTCATTATAAGCCTCTTTGATTTTGGTTTTTCTGTTTCAATTTTATTTATATAGCGCTTTTTTGAATGCATATCCGTGTGATTGTGTCACTTCAGACTCCTTACAGGATTATTAGGGATGATTTGATGTGAGAAAACATTTCACCATCACAATACATGACATCACAATGAGTGGGCGTGGCCTCAGGACATGTTTTACAAACACACCAATGAAAACAGAAAGCAGTAATGTCACTCCATCACAGTGGAGTCACTCAGATTGTTATTGTACTTAATGATAACGAACTGAAAGGTGTTAATGTGTCAGCAGGACGGGTTCACGGCCACACTGTCTGTCCTCACTGTAACTCAGTGTCTGTCCTCAGTGTCTGTCCTCAGTGTCCACAGGACTTCACTAACTGTCTCAGTGATTCTTATTAGAAATAAAACAGTGGTGTGTGTGTGTGTGTGTGTGTGTGTGTGTGTGTACAGAGACATGCTGATCTCGTACCTGGACCCAGGCATGTCCTTCTCAGAGCTGTGTGAGGAGGTGAGGGAGATGTGCCGTGTCCAGGAGGATCTACCCCTCACTCTCAAGTGGATCGATGATGAAGGTGTGTGTGTGTGTGTGTGTGTGTGTGTGTGTGTGTGTGTGTGTGTGTGTAT
>QMIH01002299.1:28723-45582 GCA_003987875.1 Clarias batrachus | reverse complement strand
TGTGTGTGTGTGTGTGTGTGTGTGTGTGCCTATATAGACATATATGTGCACTTATGTGCCCAAGTTCCTGCTCACAAAAGTGTACTGTGTGTGTCTGTGTGGCCATGTGTACTGTGTACTGTACAGTATGTGTGTTTACGAGCACTTGTGTGTGCATTTTTTTTTTTTACATGCAAATATGTCTGTCTGTGTATCTATGTGTACATTCATATGCACATACACCCAGTGTTTATGTACTTGCATGTGTGTCTTTGTGTCTGTGTCTCTCCGTTGTGTATGTGTGTCGATCTGCTTATATCTTTCTGAGGCTACAGTATGTAGACACATTTGTGTTTAATTGCATGTCATTCTGTCTGTGGGTAGAAATATGTATACATATCCGTGTGTGTGTGTGTGTGTGTGTGAGAGAGAGAGAGAGTCTGCACCTTTGTGCCTCTGCTCAGCAAGACCTGAAGTAAACAGAAGCCAATAAAAGCGCGCCAGACCTGTGCATTTACCTCGCCTCATTTTGATAAATACAGCACTGAGCTCGAGAAAATTGCCTGCAAAGGACAAGGTGACTAATTTTCTGAGAATGTGTTATTAAGTATTCACTCCCCCTTCTTCCTCTTCTCTTTTACATTCTCTCTCTCTCTCTCTCTCTTTCTCTCCATGAAGGACTTACAGGTTGTTTGAATGAAAATGAGCGCTGTTCAATAATACATAAGGGCTCGACAGAAGACCATTACCAAAGAATATGTTTTATGAAAGCGCGGTAAAATGGCGGATATTTCCAGGCTGGCGTACGTCTTTTGAGACAAGATAAATGGCCGCCAGGTCCTGGAAAGTGCCTACAAAGCCGAAGCACCGGGGCTGAAAAAGCCTCTACGTACACAAAACACTCAGCACAGCGAATACTAAGCACACACACACACACCGCCGCCGCCGCCGCCGCCGCCGCACAGAGAAACATCCGGTTCAAGCTGCATCGCAGTGTGTACTGATGTGTGAGTAGATAGGTAGGAGCATGTGTGTGTGTGTGAGAGAAAGACTGGGCTTAAAAGCACTCCTGGTGAATCAAAGTATGTCACATACCTCCTGCATTTTGCTCGCTTGACTGATTAATMTATATAAAAAAACTTAATAAATATTTTTCAAAGAAACTATAGATGGATTGAAGCCTCCATACGGTCTACCATAAACATCTGAAGGTTCCTCTTGAAATACTGAAATACTTTSATTCTGAAACACTTTGTATATTCTATATTGTGCTGGAAAGACTGACAACAGAACAACACGTGTCTCTTCCATTAAGAAATGAGGAATCATTGCAGGTAGAACACTTTTTAAAAATCCATACTTGCATAAGAAAGTATGAACTCAGGTTCATGCCACACTCTGATGAAGACCATGATGTTCCCGATGCGTCATAAAAATATCGAAGAACAACACACAGAGGCCGCAGGGTTAAAATGGGAAAAAAAAACGTGCATTTATCATGTTTATTTTGACTTCCCAGCCACGTCACTGTCAGGGATCGATCACGTCAGCGCTAATTTTCTCTGACGCACATCACCAGGTCCAGAGTTCTTACACACCATCGTACGTCCGATCTAATCGCACTACGCTTTTACCAGGCACTCATCACGCGCTTACTGCCATAGCTTTGCATCCAGTGGGTTGGAATAAATGAATTGGATCCAGTGTTTATACTAAATTCGAAATAAATCAATGTGGCATAGACGTGCTGATAACATGCTTTAATCATGGACAACACCAGAAGAACATCATATGRACTTCTACAATGTGTCATGGACCTACCATGGTCATAGCACAAGCCTGAAGACACGATGCAGTGACATCACAATGACAACTCGGACAGAACCGTTCCCGTCGGCGCCAYGCTTGTGGATCATCAATGAAGAGGTGTTAGTCACAATGTTATCCGGTCAATAGCGTCATGGCTATGCAGTGTTGAGTCGTGGTTACTTTTTAAAGGAACTAATTACATTACAAAATTACTGCCATCAATGAATARTCAGCTACATTACAGTGTTACTTTCTGAWAAAAGTAGCTAGTTCGAGAACTGTTCCATTGCAGAAAATTGTAGAAAAACTCCTTTGCGCTTCCTCATGCATGTTGTTTTAGTCGAGACCTTCATAATTATTCTACCATCATCACTCAGCGAAGTTCGGCCCATAGTCTGTTAACTACTACAGTAACACCCCTATTTCAGCTACGCGGGTTCGCGCGGTGGCCGTAAGTACGGTTCATCAGGATTCACCGCCAGTTTCGGTGCTGTGATTAGGGTTCCATCTTTCCGCGTATCGGTCCTCACATAGTCAAACCTCATAGGTGAGATAGGGGTATAACAGCAGGAATAACAGAGGGGGCGGGGTTATCAGTAGGACGACTTTCACACACACACACACACACACACACACACACACACACACACTAACGGAATCACTGCTGTCTGGCTCATGGATTACATTTTTAAAAATATTACTAAAAAAACTGAGTACTTGAATGGCGGACCTGACGCGTTAGATTACTCGCTACATCAAAAAAGCAATCCGCGTACTCTAACGCTAACGTTATTTGTAACTCGTTACACCCAACACTGTTACTATGTTCTTATTAGGTTCCTCCTGCATCTTGCTTTGACCAGGCATTTGCTTCACGTCAAGGGTGGACGATACTGCGTGCTTAACGGTTTCTAGAAGGTTTACAAATTCTTACTGCGTCAACCAATTATTTGGTTGACTTACTGGGAACCTGGTTCATGGACCATCTCAAGGGAATAATCGACAATTAAAAAACATAAATAATCAAATAGTTCATGATGAAGTTCCCCATGTGTTCTTGATAAGGTTTTTGTCCCAGTTTTAATCAAATGGTGATATTATCTTGCCCATAGGTGTGTATGGGTGTGTATGAATGCACTGTACACGATGTTTTCCTGGTATTCGCCAAGATTTTCCAAAATGTCTCATGTTCTTCTGCATGAGAATTCCAAGCTGAGGGCCATGTTCTTCAGTTTTTCCCCAGAGATGATTTCAGAAAAACCCTGTGCTACCGGCTGATGTACAGACCAAATGTAGTGTGTGTGTGTGTGTGTGTGTGTGTGTGTGTGTGTGTGTTTGTGTGTGAGAGAGATATAATCTGGATTTACAGGATAAAAAATCTCTAACAGAATGGGTGTGTTCTTTTGTTGTTTTTTTTTTTTTCTTTCTTTTTTTCCAGTAGCAAAATCATGTTATTTATTTATATTTTTTCTATATCAGTGTGCTACAGTATGAATGATGCTGAGAATGTGATCTCCAGCTAAGGACTCATCTTCGGAAAGGAAATGACTGAGAGCTGTATTTTTTCCCCTTTTATAAAAAAAAAAAAAAAAAAAAAAAAAATCATCTATTCTTTTATTGCACGAGAAGCAACCTCACATATCACCTGACATGTCATGTGCAACACACACTGCCTAATTTCAGGGATGCAGCAGCACCTTCGGCAGCAGTGAACGGCACACAAAAAAAAGAGGGAAAAAAATACAGGAAAAAGAAAAAAAAAAAAAACAGAACAGAACAGAAAATAGGAGTAATTTGGAGCAGGTACTTAACGGGAGAGAATGCTTTCTTCTGTGAAATGTCAGTAATTGCAGAGTGGGTGTTTAAGTCTCTCTCTCTCTCTCTCTCTCTCTCTCTCTCTCTCTCTCTGAAACTTTCTATTTCTTTATTAGCATAAAAAGCCACCAGCAGTCAGGCTTAATTCTGACGTGTGTTATTAAGAGCATCTTTGTGTGCCGCTGCCGTTTCCTCAAGAGGCTTTTCAGCAGGAAATCTGCATCGATTTGCCGAAGCGGCTCGTCGAGATGCGGGGCTTGATTACTGAAACACTCGAGCCGGAGGAGCTTTCTACAGTGGAGGAAGAGCACCGCATGACTCACACCTTTACACGGCCTTGCGCGGTGCGGGGACGCGAGGAGGCGTGAAGGAACGACGATGAGAGAGAGTGAGAGAGAGAGAGAGAGAGAGAATTCTAAAAGCCATACAGTATATTTAATGTGAAATAAATACATAAATAAATAAATAAATAAATCACCATTTCCTGGGTAACTAATGGATCCAAAGCACCACACTACGTTTACTCCCCAAACAAAGACGAAAATAAAGAAATAAAGAAAGGTTGAGTTTTATTCACCAAACTGAAGGAGGAAACCCTGATGCGCAGAAGGAATCAGCTGTTACTGTCAGGAATGATGGCTGCTGTGAGGACGTGAGCGCAGACGCGACTTCAACAGACATCATGATTAATGAAGTCCACCATCAGCACCAGGAACAGCGACTGGAATAAAGCCGTGAGATTCAAACAGAACAGCGGCAGTTAATCACGACAGACGCTTTCAGTTAATCAACACATTAACAGGGTTAAAACGGCAACTCGGGAAAACGCAACAACACGGACTCGCACAACAACACGGACTCACACAACAACACGGACTCACACAAGAGACGCAACACAAACAGAACCAGGAATGTAATCAGGACAGGTGACATGCAGGGGCTGATGGGAGGTGTAGTACTCTAGAGCCCTTCAGGTGCTACCATGACAACCACATAAGCACACACACACACACGCACACGCACACACAGTATGTTTCTTAAGGACTCTGTGAATGGATAATGATCTAGCATTTTACAAATTGCTGTGAAATAAATAAAAAGCTGTTTATCTGTTTGTTTGTTTGTTTGTTTGTTGGTTCGTTTATGAATGGCGATTTATGAAACTGTCCATAAGGTGAAAAGCAGGAAAAAGGTCATAGGAAAAGACATACTATTTTACTCTCTCTCTCTTTTTAAGAGTGGTGTGTGTGTGTATGTATGTTTGTTAGTTGGTTTGTTTATTTATTTATTTATTTATTTATTTATTATATTTTTATTATATTTGTATTTTTATTATTATTACAAAGTTGAATTTTTAATAGGTTCTTTGCAACCATGTGACTGTTCTGGTATGTAATGACACAGGATGTGTGTGTGTGTGTGTGTGTGTGTGTGTGTGTGTGTGTGTGTGTGTAGGTGTTTGTGTGTACCTTGATGGAGTCCAAGCTCTAGTGAAACACTGGGAGACGTGCATTAGTGTATCAGGGGATTATATAGAGGAATAAAGGGAGCGTTTACTCTCAACAGTGTTGTGTTATTCTGCATTATCTGACTCACAGGATGGTTTTTGGGTCCATTTTTCAGTCAATTTTGCAAATTTTTTACCTTTGGTTATCAATCAAAGCTCCTTGTGGATTCTCAATCTGATCCATTTTGCGAGCTTGTGATGCACGGCTGCATTTTGTGCAACACGGCAGTAAATGTTTATTTATTTGTATAATTTAGTTCACAATTTATTTGTTTTGTTTTCTAGAAAAAAAAATAAAGAATGTATTTTACTTAACAACATGGCAAAGTTAATTCTTTATGACCCATGTGTGTGTGTGTGTGTGTGTGTGTGTGTGTGTGTGTGTGCACGCGTGTCGTATTGTATTGTCTGGGAACCAAGAAACATCTTGACGTGTTACAACTCACTGGGCACACACTCAGTCCATAGGGGAGCTAACAGGGCTGGCTGATGTTTGAACACACACACACACACACACACACACGATGTCTGGGAATAGTGAGAACGTATTCTGGGCGAGGTTGTTGAACGTTCCCTCGGGTTAAACAGACTTCAGGGAGATTTTCAGAGAAAACTCTAATTAATTAGTGTGTGTGTGTGTGTGTGTGTGTGTGTGTGTGTGTGTGTGTGTGTGTGTGTGTGTGTTTGTCTTTAAGCATTAAGGGAAAAGTTACAGTCCCGCACGTACATATTGTACTCAGCTCGTATACAGGACAGAACACCTTAATTTATGTACCGCAATGTTTATTCATGTACTTTCTTCTCCACTTCATCAGTCAGCAACTTCATCACATGAGACTCACTTGTACTGTGTATATGTCTGTGTCACATAATGTACAGCATTGTGTCCTGTATTATTGTTGCACATCTAAATAAATTATCTGCAGAAGCGTGTGGACAGAGGGGGCAGTATAGCAACATGTTGCACCATGAACCCGAGTAAACAAAATGCTATTGTCTCCCAAATCAAACACTTATATACTGTACTACACATTGTACTACACATTGAATTTGATAAAACCACGTTGAGATAATGTTGAACCAACGCTGAAAATACCATACAGCCTCAAAACAAGGAGATTCTTGTCTTTACTCAGCACGTTTATGCTATTAGCATCCATTCGCACAACGTTCGAGCACATCCATGCTCCATTACGAAAGGGGCGAACGCCACATTCACAACGAACTGGTTCCAGGGTAAGGTGTCAATGCTCCAGCGAGTTGTAAAGTGGAACTTCTTCCTCTTCCATCACTTGAAGAAGCCACTTTGTGGCAGGCGTTTCAAGGACGACAACAAGGTGATTACTGAGGTGGAACTTTTCCTCAAGATCCAAAAGGAAAGCTTTTTTTAAAGACGGTCTCCACCAGTTCATCCATCGTTTGGAGAAGTGTCTTAGGTGGACGATATGTAGAGAAGGACTAAGCTCACGACTAACATTGTTTTTGTTATTACAATCTTTTTTCTTAGCAATATTAACAATTATATGATCGCTCCTCATAAGCTTCTAACAGGGTTTAGAAATCCAATCAGAGATTGGGCGAACACAACAGCATCCCACACACTGCGTGTGTATCACATGTCTTTTACCATTTTGGCTGCTTTCCAATTTAATATTTCAGTAAACTGCTAACTGATATTTTGTGCCCTTCATTATGTACATGCATTTACTAGCATCAATAGAACGCCCCCTAGTGGTCCTTTCAGTTTGAGTTCCCTTTAGGTCATTGATTTGGTTCTGAAGTCGTTTTTGTAGCATTGTATTACGTTTGTTTATCATCAACCCAATACTAACATTGTCCCAACATCTGTAGCAGTGCTAAATTAACATCACGAATGTTTTAACAACCAGAAATTCCTCATGGAATGTAGCCTTCATCAGTTCTGAGAACAGTTCTAGGGTTAGGGCCTATTAGCTTGAACCAGTTTTGGGATTCTAAACTGTTCTCAGAACCATTTCAATTTGTGCATCTCTGTCTTTCTGTACCATTATTTGTCCAGGCAAATGCCCCCTAGTGTCATATTGAGAAAGTACAGTGGCGATTGGATCCTTTGCACATGACTGTCAAATGCTACAAATATCAGTAAGTACTGGGGAACAACTGCACACTTCATTGATGCAGAATGCTGTATGCACTTGTTCAGCATTAACTGCTGAAAATGGAAGAAACCAATGTGTTTGGCTGCTAACATTTACATTTGACAACAACATATCTTGGATCCAACTTTAGTTTTTTCAATAGGAAGAGGGTCATGTGACACATCAAMCTTATTGGGAATTTCACAAGAAAAACAATGGTGTGCTTGGTTTTAGCGTGACTTTATTCTTCCATGAGTTATTTACAAGTTTCTCTTTGTTCACAGCCATTGACATGTCGAAGAGGTTAACACGTGATGACAAACATCAGTGGCTGTCCTAGCTTCATTCAGCAAGAGCCCACAGCGTAGCACTCGCCGCATGTCACTGGAGAGTGGCATTAGTCCAACATTCCTTCGGCGGATATTAGCTACTCTAGCTACTGCAGTATCTCAACGAGGATGACCCAGATCGGCGCACACAATTTGCAGAATGGGCAAAACAAAAATTGGAACAGGACCCTCAGTTCACGCAGAAGATTTTGTTCAGTGATGAGGCAAACTTTTATGTGAATGGTGAAGTTAACAAACCAAACCACCGCTATTGGTCTGACACTAACCCACATTGTATAGATCCCTCCAAGACTGTTGGAACAACAGGACGTTAATATCACCAACCATTCCCATTTTATTAAGGTGTATCCATAGAAATGGCCCACCCTGAACTATATATAAACATATATACATGTACAGTATACAGAAAATAAATGTTTGTCTACACATTTTGTGCCATACAAATGCCTGGGGTAGAATTGTGATATGCTCTTTTTTTTTTTTTTCCTTTAACACACAAGCTTGTCACTTACACAATGTGTCCTAATTACACTTAAAAACATGCACAAGAAGCTTAATGCATGCGACCTGCCGTATAAATACACACCAGACTTCAAACACGAGACAAACAGAGGCGTATAAACACAGCGACTAATGAGACGCGAGGAGACTCGTAGCCATGAACAGGTGTTGAATAATCAGCGGGGTTGTTCAAGATGGAGCTGGAGCAGGAAAGGGTAGGAACGGCGGGGAGGGCGGAGGTGGGATGTGTCTAAATATTTGTACAAAAGTCTGTAAGCAATGAGAATGGATCTAATGAAACATCATGACGCAGAAGGCGTCAACCGGACGGGTGAAGTGAGTGCGCGTCAACCGGATGTCCGCTAGAGATCGTCAAAAAATTATTGTACAGTTGTTAAATGTAAGCTAATTAAGTTTAGCTGCTAGCTAGTATTTCTTGTGAAAGCTACAATGTTTTCATAATATTACGATATTTTCACCCTGCTAATATCAAAGTTAGTGGGATAGATCAATTCCTAAAACTGCTAATTTCATGCTACTAATGCCATGTAGTTTGCTAACTAGCCGGATAGTCAGAGTTTCTCTCTGGAATTTTGAATCTGCATGGTGAATGAAGGAAAATTATTGGTACTGATTTTCCATCTAAGTGTTGTCTTTATAGGCTTAAGGGTTGAACCTGTGTGCTGTTGTTTATGGTTGAAATTGTAGAACCACTAAATGTTTCTCTGTCATGTCAGAGCAGAACACAACTTCTTACACAACTGCTAATCGATTAGTGCTAATTTCAAACAGGCTAGCATCAGAACGGCTACTATATGGCAAACAACACAGTATTGGTGTTGGTTATTACTTATTATTTTTTATGTTGTACATATAAGACAGAAAATGTGTGTGCCAAAGAAGCTACTTCTGATGTTTATGCAATATGGCAATGACCAAAATTTCATGATGTTAACATCAGTGATTTTGGAGGGACGATTGTATACAGTACGTGCCTCACCTCAAAAATGGCCATTAACAATTTTGCATTTTAGAATAAAATGCAAACTTTTTCAGGTTTGTATCTTTTCATGTGAAATCTAAACTGGCCAAGTTTCATCTGAACGACAATGAGGATCATCGAAAGATTTGAATTCAGAAAAAGTTACGGACACTACATAAAAGGGCATGAAATTGTATTTAGCAAATGTCTTTTTTTAAAATCTGATAAAAACATAAATGTGTATGCATATTTACAAAAAAAATAATTAAGCATGGATCGGGACATAAGAAGCATTACGTTTTGTAAAGTAAATCTAAAAATTCGTTAGATGAGACACATTTTAGTGCCAATGTCATGTTTTGGCTGCTAATCTTGATATATATATATATTTCATATAAGCTAAGAACACAGGTTTACTTTTCAAAAGTACCGTTTCTTAGAAACATCTGTGATCTGTACCAGAAAACATTTTGAAAGAATAAAAAAAAAAAAAACTTTGCATGAAAATCTGAAAAAAAAAAAAAATTGCATGATGATGTGACACAAGTAAAAACAGCCCATCTAAATACTTCCTCTGTAATAACAGGCTGGGGTATTCTTTCTTTTCTTTTTTTTTTTTTTCACAGCCCTATTTTTCTTTCTCGCTCGCATCTGAAGCGACTGTAAAAGCCTCATCCTTCCCCGTCATCTATCTCTTTTTATAAATGTCAGCGTGTGGAAGTATCCCTCTCGTGTGATGCGCTTGACAGATTGCTCGTGCCTGCACGTGATAGATTTAAGGTGTGGAGGAAGTCATAAGCACATCAGCGAAGAGGAGAGCGAGCGAGTGAACACTCCTCCATCACTCGGGAGTTTTACATATCCAACGCCCGCGGCGCCGAGCTCATCCCATCATCCATTGTGGAGACATCGCGCGCTGTAAATCCACAAAGAGAGCTCTGCACTTCACACGTTAAGCACCAAGGACAGATGCTACACACTCGTTCCAGTACCTACACTGATTGTTGTGTAAAGGTATGACTGATTTGGTTTATGGTGAGGGGGCGGAGTTAAAGACTGGAGAGATAATGAGAACAGCAATTGAATTAACATTCAGAGGTATTAACACATCAACAGTTTTCATCCGTCTCAAAGGAATTTTAGAAATAGATTTTTTACACATATTTTTGTTTCTTGCACACACACACACACACACACACACACTTCATTTTCACTTAATTTTAATATCCTTTTACTCGTTATTAAAAAACTGGCTCAGTTTCATTACTGTATTATTTATTTAACTATTTGTGTTTTAGATGTAAGTTTAAGACATAAAAATCCCAAGTGTTTTCCTGAGTTTTCTGTATTGATTTTATTTCAAAGCAAAAATATTGGACATTTTATATAATGTGTTTATTTATTATTTATTAGTCTTTGTGTTATTTCCATGCAGGCCCCTCACATAAAAAAAAAAACTTATTTGTTTTTAATATTTCATTGTTTTATTGTTTTTTTTAAGTATTTATTAGTTTTTTTACTTAATATTTTTGTATTCTCTTTTTTGTTTTTATGCTTTTCCCAAAAGAATACACACTTATTTTTTGTTGCTGTTGAAAAAATATTGTTTGTTTGTTTGTTTCTCTTATGCATCAAAATATACCTTTTAAGCTTATATATTTGGTTTTATATTTTCTAGTTTTATAGGTATAGTAAAATTTATTTTAATGTTGTTTTTATTATTTTTAGAAAAAATATATTACTAATATTGTCTAATATTAATATTCTCTATACAGTGTAACCTTGGATTACGAGCATAATTCGTTCCCGAAGTGGGCTCGTATTTCAAAACACTCGTACACCAAATCATATGCTCCCATAAGAAATAATGAAAACTCAAATTATTCATCCCACAGCCCCAAAAAATAAATACATAAAGACAATTAATTCAATATATAAAGTAAAAATGAAACAAATTAACCTGCACTTTACCTACAAATAAATCCCGACAGATAAGTGTTTCCGTTTGTACGCACAGGCGCCATGCATTTGTGTGTGTGTGTGTGTGTGTGTGTGTGTGTGTGTGTGTGTGGAATTAGCCCCTTCCCTCACCTCATCTTACACAGTAAAACTCCTCCTCCCTCCTCCCACCTTGCTTTTTAAGTTTCACAACAAACACACACACACACACACACACAACGGGAACACTTTAACAAAAAAAAATAAAAATCTCTCTAATGACACTCGCGTGAGCGCATACTCACGGAATCACTGCTGTAAAGTGAAAAAATAACCAAAAACAAATGAACCAGCACTTTACCTTTGAAAAGAATCGCGACAGAGCAGATTTTCTGTATAGAGCAGTGTGCCTCTGTATGTGTGAAATGTTGTGAAGCCGGGGAGGGGGGTGTAAAGGTGAGAGAGTGTGTGTGCGCGTGTGTGTGTCAAATTACACACATAGGAGACACGAAGAAACATAGAAAAAGATGTTGATTATACCAGGGAAAGACGAGCACTACGACCCAGCAGGGGAGACGATAAGAGAGAGAAAAATCATTGGCTCAGTTGTGATCACATGATCTCCGTGTCAAAACAAGAGCGCATGCATGATACATGAGACTCGGCACTCGTAAACCAAGACTTTCTCGTTTTTCAAGTCGAAATTTTTAAAAATCTTGGCTCGTCTTGCGGAACATTCGCAATCCGAGGTTCCACTGTGGTTATTTATTTATTTATTTATTTATATATTTTTTATTATAAAAGTAATTTGACATTTTATGTGTGTGTGTGTATTATTAATCTTTTATTATTATACAAGTACTGTACAGGGTTTTGGTTTTTACAGTATGCGTGCATGTATTCACACACCTACAATACTACGCCTGAAAATTTTACAATATACTAAAAACAATATTTTTAAATGTTTAAATAGAAACTAGTCAGTATGAGTTATCCTTTATTACTGCATACCATTAGGCTGATACCTGTATCTGTATGGATATTGTGCATTCCTGTTTATTATTATCATTGCTTAGTTTTCATGAAGGATGAAAAGCTCTGACTGTCAAGTGTTGATCCGGTTTGCTCCAGCTGTGTGTGTGTGTGTGTGTGTGTGTGTGTTTTGTGTGAGTTGAGGAGACGAAGGGGTCAGTCTAATCCAGGCAGAGTGGTGGTGATAAATCTGGGAGGTGTTGAGGACCACGTGTGTGTGTGTGTGTGTGTGTGTGTGTGTGTGTGTCTGTCTGTCTGTCTGTCTGTGTGTGTGTGTGTGTGTGTGTGTGTGCATGCGTGTCTCCTCCCTGCAGACAAGCCGTAAATCTCACATCCAGATCCTCATAACTGCACCCTCTGACAGGCCTGGACCGCTCGTAAGTCTCGTAGTCTTATACTTCAGATTCTCTCTCTCTGTTTATCTCTCTGATATAAGGATGGAAGGAGTGACAGCGCTGCCTTTAATGTCTCCCTCGCGGGGCCCGCAGATGTGGCGTGGAACTTGACTTATGGGCCGGCTGTTTAAATAAAGATTGAGAGATGGCAGTGGAGTGCGAGAGAGCAGGCGGGGCAGAGGGAGAGATGGAGGGAGAGATGAATTGTGAGGGATAGAAGTGGAGAGGTCTAATAGTTCTTGGGCTTTAGCGTCTGGCTTTATTGCGTCTTGTTTCATCTTTTGAGTGTTAAGGCTTGAAAAAGAGCTTGACGAGGTGGGTGTTATGAAATAGATAAAATACGGTTCTCTCTTAGGTTAAGATTGTCATTGTGACACTGAAAGCGTTAAGTCGCTAAATTGATCAGATTTGTAATGAAAACCTCGGACAACTTCTGAACCTCATCTGCACACACTTCCGCTTGAATTAGACCAGAGAGACAGGAGACGAAACAATGGCGATAACTTACTTGTTTAAAGCAATATCCTTCAGGTACTCTGGCTTCCTCCCACAGTCCAAACACTAGGTACTGAGCAGGTGGTGATTTTACCACCAACAGGTAAAAATGTAGTACAGTAGAAAGTACAGATATTGGTTGTTTAATGTAGTTGATCAACTACTTCAATAAACCTGATATAGTATACGATATATGCATTTAAATACAATAACGATGTAAATGTACCTGGTTACCATCCACCTTTGGTTAGCATGCTTTAATAAGAAAATAATCAGGAACAGGCCTCAGTCATTAGCTATAGATACTGGCGTTACTTTAAAATTGATTAATTCCCCAGTACAGCACAAGTCAAGGTGCTTTATTTCTTTTAGAAAACACAAATGTGCTAGCGTTAACGTTATAGTGTTTGTTAATTGCGATTGCACGACTCTTTTTCTAATACAAGGCTATTCCTCAAGGTTTATATATTTCTTTCTGGCTTGACCACTAAATAATAAAAGCAGATAGTCATGCTACCGAGAAACTGCACGCTACTCTGTCTTAAACTGACTTCTACAGCGCTCTGACACTGGAGTCTCCTTCCGTTGTTGTTAAATAAGCATCTCTGTACATCCACTAAGTCCTGAGCAGTGTTGGGGGACGTTACTTTTTAAAGTCATTACAAAATGACTGTCTTCAAAAGGTAATCCGTTACATTACTGATAACAGTGACTAGTTCGAGTACTTTTCCAGTGCAGAAAATGAAAACTCCTTTGTGCTTCCTCATGCATGTTGTTTTAGTCGAGACCTTTATAATTATTCTAGCATCATCACTCAGTGAAGTTCGGCCCACAATCTGTTAACTACTAACACCCCTATTTCACCTACACGGTTTCGTGCACTGGCCGCAAGTACGGTTCATCATGATTCAACGCGAGTTTCGGCGCTGTGATTAGGGTTCATCTTTCCGCGCGTCGGTCCTCGCATAGTCAAACCGCATAGGTGAGATAGAGATATAACAGCAGGAATAACAAAGGGGGCGGGGTATCGGAGGCGGGGCTTGTAGGACGACTTTCTCTGTCTCACACACACACACACACACACACACACACACACACGCACTAATGGATTGGGATTGACTGCTATCTGGCTCACGATTACATAAACTGTCTGAATAACGGATTACAGAGTACTTGGATGGTGGACCGAACGCGTTAGATTACTCGTTATATCAAAAAAGTAATCCGAGTACTCGAACACGTTACTTAGTAATGCGTCACACCCAACTATGGCGGTTCCATAGTTGTTAGGGTAGAAACGCTAACGTATTAAAATGGACATTTAGTTTATCTTAAAGGACAACTGCACTATTGTTAGAGCTGTTGTTGGGGGAAAATGAATCAATGGCTTCCGACCAATCAGATTCAAGAGTTTACATTCTTTAATTAATCAGGTTAAAAATGGAGGAGTGTTGTGACATTTTCTATTATTTTAACCAGAGATCAGGTGGTTAAAGCTTCACCTCGTCGTCTCCATAGCCATCTCCGGCAGCCTGCATTATGAAATCCTCTACAGTAACACACACACACACACATGCGCGTGTAAACGCACATTCTAGCAGCTCCAGATGGAGGATCGTCAGCGCGGCTTTCCTGAAAGGTTTCGTATTTCCCAACCCGTATGAAACGCTGCTCTGTGCCATGTTGGAAAAAGCCGGCTGAAATCATTCATCTGCCACCTCGGAAGAAAAAGCTGCTTTGAAGTTGAGGTGGCACAGATGGGCACCTGATGGCAGCGCATACACAAACACACACTCGTATGCACACGTCTACACACAGGCGCACGCACAATTACAGTCTCACAGAGGGGGAAAAAAAAAAAGTTAAAGACTTCACCGACTGTGTGCCATATGGCAGCGAGTAAGTCAGTGACTTTGGCTTTGCCAGTGGTGAACAGGTTACATGGAGACATGCACGTGTAAATACATAGCACACACACACACACACACACACACACACACACACACACACACACACACACACACACACACACACACCTCCTACTCTTCAGGTCACCATGTAGCTCAGCACACACTTTAATCCACCTCTTTATCAAATCACAACCCCCACTGAGAATCTCTCTCACTCTTTCTCTCTCACACACACACACACACACACACACACACACACACACAACGAGGCCCACCTGTGAGGATGGAGCTCCCGGTGGTGAGCGGGGGATGATAGCGACACGGTGAAAGGTTCGATGTCGCCTCGATGTGTTCCTTTTGTTCCTTGCCACTCTTTCCTCTTTGTGGCTGAAGTGTGAGCTCCAGGGAGCGCGGCATCGGGGAGACGAGTCTGAATGTCAGACGCCGCTCCATTGTGTCGCCTCTCAATCTCCCCATCTCCGCTCCTCCGTCTCAACGTCTCACGCTGTTTTTGTGTTAAAATCGTCATCGCCGTGTGTTTGCTTTAAAAGCTTGACGACCTCGGCGGAATCTAAACACACTGCAGCGGATTAACGCACTGGCTGGATATGGAGGAGAGTACAAAGCCTGTACGCCGGATGCTGGACGATGTGATTTTCGAGGCTACCTGACTGATCGCAGAGAGTTTTGAGGTGATCAGATCATCATTAGGAATCATTCAGAGGTAGCAACATTGCAGCGTTGAACCAATAACCTCAGGTCTTTTCCTCTTTTAAACTCCAACCATCTATCCTCACTAGTGGTATTTATTTATTTACTTACTTACTTACTTTCTTATTTAAGGGAGTAAAAACTCCCTTTATTTCTCTATATAATTCCCTGATACAATAACGCACCTGCCCCAGTGTTTCACTAACGGTGCTTTGTACTGTCCAGTTCGTGTCTGAAACCACGGCCTCCCAGGAACTCCTTTAAATGTGGAAATGTCTTGGATCGGGGTCAGGACTGTACGCGGGATATCACTTAGCCCTGGCGCAAATGGTAGAGCGCTCGCTTAGCATGCGAGAGGTAGCGGGATCGATGCCCGCATCCTCCAAAGAAGATTTTAATGGGCAGTGGTGGCTCAGAGGGCTAAGGCACTGAGTTACTGATCGGAAGATTGGCGGTTCGATTCCCAGCTCAGCCAGGTTGCCATTGTTGGGCCCTTGAGCAAGGCCCTTAACCCTAACTGCTCCAGGGGCGCTGTACCATGGCTGACCCTGCGCTCTGACCCCAGTTACACTGGGATATGCGAAGAAGGAATTTCACTGTGCTGTAATGTATATGTGACAAAATAAAGGCTTTACTTTTACTTTACTTATATACCTTCCATGCTTAAACAATTCTTTTTTTTTTTCCTAATGCTTGTTGCTTGCTAAATCAATGTATGTGCATGTACTCACCTTAGCAGGACGGTCCTGGTACAATCCTCCACCCTCACCGCCAGGATAAAATATGTAAATGAGAGGTTATTGTCATGGATCTAGCTGGTGGTACTGGCTGGCTAGACCGGCTGATGTAGTTGCCGTGGGCATGAATGGCAGGCATGAAGGCAGAGGGGTTGTTGAAACAAAAGGAGTCTTTATTTAAACTCAAACAGACAAAACAAAGAAACTAAAACAAACTCAAACTGAAACTAGGGCTCAGGAAAAACACAGGAACAAGAACTGAACACAGGGAACCAGGAGCTGACACAGGGAAACTGAGCGCTAACAGGGAACTGACAGAACTAGGGGATGAGGAAACATGGAGCTGGAGCTAACTAAGGACACATAGGGGAACTAGAGACAGAGACTGGACTAGAGAGACAGGAGACAGGGCGAGACAGGAGCCAGGACCAGGCAGGAGACAAAAGGACAGGAGCCAGGACCAGGCAGGAGACAAAAGGACAGGAGCCAGGACCAGGCAGGAGACAAAAGGACAGGAGCCAGGACCAGGCAGGAGACAAAAGGACAGGAGCCAGGACCAGGCAGGAGACAAAAGGACAGGA
>QMIH01002299.1:15960-26913 GCA_003987875.1 Clarias batrachus | reverse complement strand
TTTAAYGAGBCACCTCAKTTCAGGTGAGCACTCATCACCTGACTGAGGTGCCTTCTGGGAAACCGAGTCGACCAACAAAAACTACAGACAGACAGACAGACAGACAGACATGAACAGTGACCTCTAGTGGAGGTTCCTAACATCTACATTATACTTGTACTTAAATCTACTCATGCAAAGTACAGATGCATGAAATACAGTATAGATTTAAGTACATTAAAGAAGGAAACGTAGCTAGTTACCGTCCACCTCTGACTGTTGTGCTGCATATGAGCAATAAAACACTTCAGGTCTCTCTTGTTATTGGAAAATACTCAACGTCAGGGTTGGAAATGACCGACACCACCCTATCCTCGATTAATTTCCTTTAACGGATTACATTTTTTTTCTTGATAAATGATCATATTCACAGCAACAATACTAAACCAGAGATACAGTACAAAAAGCTCCGCAACGCTCATTTTGATTTTAGCTCGTGCACTTTCTACATGTTTCTACTCGACACGGCTTCCTTTCCAGAGACGCCTCATTTAAAATAAATAAATAAATAAATAGATAAATAAATAAGTAGATAAAAATCATGTCCCCGTTGAAGTTCACTTGCAAATCCTGCTGTCTACTGATCAAAACCTCGTCCACGATTTTGGTGCCAGCTCAGTGCTGGATTCCTAAATAACAAACGAGTGATGACGGCGTGGCTCCGGCTCACAAGACTCGCTTTAATCTGACCAACATGGTGCCCTGAAATAGCATCACGCACGTGGATCAAGAGGCTTTAATAAGCTTGATTTAGACAGTGTGTGCCATGTAGTTCTTTTTTTTTGTTTTTTTTTGACCTGCTGATAATGGCCTGAAAAGAAATGGAAGATAATTAAACTTGATGCTGGATGTTTTTTTTTTTCCAATAACAGCAGCTCTAACAGTGGTGCTGCTGAAAAGCATTTTTCAAATTTCAAATCGCAAATGTGGGCAAAGTGCAGAAATTCTGTACATGAGTTGAGATTAACATTCTCTAAATGTCAATGTAAAGGTCCTCAAACTCTTTCTGTGTGTGTGTGTGTGTGTGTGTGTGTGTGTGTGTGTGTGTGTGTGTGTGTGTGTGTGTGTGTGTGTGTGTGAAAATGCTATTTCATCGCTATCTGCAACCGTCTCTGATTTCAAACACCTGCTACATGGGAAGGCAATTCATGCAAATATGCAAAAAGTCAGCAGGTGGGGCTTCGATTACCGCTTCAAATACTCACATCACTCTGGTTATATAATAAAACACCATGCAAAATGTAACAGCGTAAAAAAAAATACAGATACTTGTTGTACAGATACTACGTGAAATACTGTATGTACTTGAGTAGATTATTGAAGGAAACGTACCTCGTTAACTTCCACTTCGGACCGAGCGATAAAAAAAACACTCCAGGTTTTTCTTGTTATTGGAAAATAATCAACATCAGGGTAGAAACTGTAACCAACACCACCATATCATTGTTTAATTTCCTTTAACAGGATTGATTTGCTCAGCAAGTGGAACTTGAGCTCCACCACGAGAACGCTTTCATCCTTTTCCCATTTATTACACGCCATGAACAAAAGAGCGTTTTTTTTTTTTTTATTATTTATTCTTAAGTGTTTCTTTTCATTTCTTTTCCTTTATAACTACAGTATTCAGGACATCAGGAGCGACCTTCAATTTCTTCAGATGTCTATCTAAAAACTAAGGTAAAGGCAATTACGTTCAAAGCATAGTGTCCTGTTTTTGTGTGGTTTCGATTTTGCTTTTCACAGAGACGACCATGTTGGCTCATCTGCATGTACACATTTTGAGCTAAGAAAACACAGCACTCGTGGCTCTCACTCACTCGCTCGCTCACACACTCACACTACTGTACCTCGCGCGCACACTCGCGGATCTGTGCGATATGGAAGGCTTTGGATATGGCTGTATATCATCTTGTTGGATTTCCAATAACCTCTCTCAGGGGTTATGAGGGAGAATAAATGAAAAATATGGGATTTAATCACTGGCCTGTGGGTAAGCGCGGCCCGTCCTTGGGCTCCTCTGTCACGCGTGGTCCGGTGCTCGGCCAGGAAATGACGCTGCTTATTAGCATTTGCACCTGATAATGGAATAAAAACTCGCACACGAATTCCCTCATCCGCGTACGTCAACTAAACAAACTAGCATTCTGTCTCAAATCTCTTCCTTACATACAGTACCGTCCTACTGTGCACTAACGCTAACTGTCAGAGCTCCTGTTATAAGAGGAAACTAATTAGATTCTGTCCAATCAGAATCCAGAACACTGAACGCTGCAGTGGTTATAAATACAGCTGGGGAAATGACAGCCATCCAGGACATGACCAAATTCCATCTAAGCAATGTCACATACTCATACAGCTGGGTCAATAATTGGGAAAATGTCAGCACAACATACTGCTAATGGATGTTCTTAATATTGCATGGTTTTTTTTTTCTTCTTTTTTCTCTTTTGATAATACGCAATATTTGCCCGTGTCGAGCAGCTAAAAGAAATGTAGATTGTATCAATTCATCATTGGAGGAAAAAGTTGCAAGAAGAGCTAAATTTGTCAATCATATGGTGAGATTTAATAAAAGGTGACTGAGTGATTTACGAGCCCTCGTCTCACAACACCGATGGGCTCGAATCACATATTAAACGCAAACATGGATTTAAGAACGAAACAAGGAAATCAGAGCAACGATATTAATAAATTGCTGAATCGCTGATAATGATATCAGTGACTATGCTATCTGTCGTAGACCTGAGTCACATTTCAGACTATAATGAGCACTAACATACAGGACAGGGGTACCAACTTTGTGCCTAAAACTTTCCCAGAAATGTTCCTCGGCATATGAAGTACGAGCGAACAAACGGAGCCGAACCAAATGGCCAGTAAGTTGCGTGCACGTCCAATCAGGAGCCATTCAGGACTTGTTTGTGGAAGTGGAAAGCCAAGCGAAGCCCATTTTTTTGTGTTTTTTTTTTATTATTTTTTTTTTTGTGAAGACATGCACAAGCACCATGGGTCTCAAGAATGTTGGCAAGAAGAAAAGGGAGCCACTTTCAATTTGGTTTTTAAAGCATAAATGTAGGTTAAGTGAGGTTTCATGTACTGTATATGTAACAGATTTAATTACTATGCCGAAGTATTGCTGTATATGTTCAGACAGTTGTAACATTCCTTATCCAGCGTTTCCATGTTTGCCTAGTTCTTGTTCTTCTATTATTATTATTATTATTATTTTTTTTTTATAGTGCTCTTATTAAACCTTCATCTACGCTGGAGTCCACCTCTAACTCAACGTCTGACATTATTAAACTCTATAATTATATTTATATCCACAGATGACTCTGTTTTCATTCTGCCGTTTAGCTAAAGTGCAAAATCTAATTTTTATTTTTATTATTATTATAAATAAACTAAATGGACAAGATTAATAGGTCATGCTGTATTTGCTGTCTTTTCAATATAGAAGCACATTAACAGAAAAAAGTTTCCGTCTAAAAATAACCGCTTTGTTAAAGTACGGTACATACTGTACAGTACGGCGGATATTTTAAACTTTAATATGATGCCAGATTTTTGCGTGTACCACCTACAAACTCCTACACCAATGCGAAACTACCTAAATAGCCGAGATGAGGTTTAATCGGTCTAAATATAGCATGCTTATGGCAGCTCAGTGCATTATAGATCCTCCAATTTACTCTTTCTTAATTACGTGAACAAGCTCTCAGTGTGTGTGTGTGGTTGAAAGTGTGTTAATGCTTCAGCTGAAATCCCGATCAGATAATCCATTTTAAGTACGTCAAACTCCCTCTTTTTGGCTCCCTTTCCAAACAGGTTGTTTTAGTGTCTATGTCAATGAGCTATTATTATTATTATTATTATTATTATTATTATTAGCCACGCCCCCAACAGAGAAGAGCAGAGCTGAGCAACAAGCCGGTGAAGGGGATCTTCTTATATGAGGTCACATAAAAGGGAAAATCTAATTGGCTTGTTTTAAGCCAAGGTCAATACAAATTCTTACAAAAAGGACAAGAAGTTGAGGAATGTTTTGTTCTCAGAGTTGTTTTTTTTTTTTTTTTTTTTTTTTTTTTTATGAAGTAGCATCATATACTGAATACACATCTGAATGTCTACTCATAATAATGCGTAATAGGTACCCTTACAGCTCCATCCACCAACACTGGTGACTCCTTCCGTAAATGTTAAGTAAACATCTTCATAAACAGAAAAAAAAAACCTAAATATTTTGAATTTGTTATAAAATAATGTTTATAAATGTATTTTCATTTGATTATTTCCAATGATACTATTGAAGCACTCATGCATTATTAGGAAATAATAGAATATTTTTTTAAAAAATTAACAAAACTAAGCCACATCTTCTGGCCAATCAAAATAAAGGAAATCAACAGCACATCCAAAAATGGAAAAAGAAGAAAAAACATAAAATGGGTAATATACAGGTGAAACTCGAAAAAATTTGAATATCGTGCAAAAGTAATATCAGTAAAACTAGTATGGACGGTAGATTCATTTCATGCAAAGCAAGATAATTCAAACTGTGATTTGTCATAATTGAGATGATTATGGCTTACAGCTCATGAAAGCCCCAAATCCACAATCTCAGAAAATTAGAATATTGTGAAAAGGTTCAAAGTGTCCCACTCTTATCAGCTCATTAAGCCATAACACCTGCAAAGGCTTCCTGAGCCTTCAAAATGAGTCTAAACCTCAGTCTGGTTCAGTAGGAAGCACAATCATGGGAAAGACTGCTGACCTGACAGTTGTGCAGAAAACCATCATTGACATCCTCCATAAGGAGGGAAAGCTTCAAAAGGATTTTCCCAAAGTGCAGTATCAAAGCACATTGTCAGGAAGTTTTGTGGAAGGGAAAAGTGTGGAAGAAAAATGTATACAAGCAGCAGGGATGACCGCAGCCTGGAGAGGATCGTCAGGAAAAGGCCATTCAAAAGTGTTGAGGACTTTCACAAGGAGGGGACTGAGGCTCGAGTAAGTGCATCAAGAGCCACCACACACACACAGACGGATCCTGGACATGGGCTTGTCGTATTCCTCTTGTCAAGCCGCTCCTGAACAACAAACCACGTCACAAGCGTCTTACCTGGTCTAAAGAAGAATAGAACTGGTCTGTTGCTCAGTGGTCCAAAGTCCTCTTTTCTGATGAGAGCAACTTTTGCATCTCATTTGGAAACCAAGGACCCAGAGTTTGGAGGAAGAATGGAGAGGCACACAATGCAAGATGCTTGAAGTCCAGTGTGAAGTTTCCACAGTTTATGTTGATTTGGGGAGCCATAGCATCTGCTGGTGTTGGTCCACTGTGCTTCATTAAGTCCAGGGTCAACGCGGCCATCTACCAGGAGATTCCGGAGCACTTCATGCTTCCTTCCGCGGACGAGCTTTATGGGGACGCTGACTTCATTTTCCAGCAGGACTTGGCACCGGCCCACACTGCCAAAAGCACCAAAAACCTGTTTCAGTGACCGTGGGATTACTGTGCTTGATTGGCCAGCAAACTCGTCTGACCTGAACCCCATAGAGAATCTATGGGGCATTTCCAAGAGAAAGATGAGAGACATGAGACATGAACGATGAAAAAAAAAGCTGAAGGCCGCTATTGAAGCATCCTGGTCTTCCATAACACGTCAGCAGTGCCACAGGCTGAGAGCTTCCATGCCATGCCGCACTGAGGCCGTAATTGCTGCACAAGGGGCCCAAACCAAGTACTGAGTACATATGCATACTTATACTTTTCAGAGGTCCGATATTGTTCTATGTACAATCCTTATTTTATTGATTGCATGTAATATTATAATTCTCCCACTTTCTCGATCTCTTTTTAGATTTTCATTCCACTCTGTCATGAAGATCCAAAACTGAACAAGGTTTTGGCAGCTTGCCTTTCATTCATATTTGGTTGTATTAATAACTGAAACGAAGATGTTCATGTTTTATGCATTTCACAACTAATGCTACAAATTTACTGCTATTGATTGGAGAAAAAAACAGCAGAATATTTATAAATATTGAACAGAACACGAACCTTAGAGGATGTTCATAAAATACCCACACCAACAATGATTTCACTTTTTCCTGAGTTAAATGAAAATGTAGTTACTCTATGTATTGATCCAGTTGTTTTAAGTTATATTGCAAAGCTAGTTTAATGAATAGATTTCAACACTGGTGGTGTCAGTGGGAATGAATTCACCACTGTGAAACTTTGACCTTCTTGTGACCTTGAACTTCTGACCTTGCTGTGACATATAAATTATATCAGTTATGAATTTGACTTAACTTTCAATAAAATAGTTCTCAATTTATACATGAAGAACCTGGTTACTTTCAGGACTGTGACTGGTGCTGTATCTGTATGGACTGGGAAATTGGTGAGCAAGCAGTACTAACCCTAGTGCAATGTTTATTCAGAGGATAATCTTTTAATCTTAAACCTCTATTCATAATTCTTTTGCTCTTCCCGTTTAGGGTTTTTGAGAAGGTCAGCTCAAATTCTATATCCCTGGCCACAATGGACAAAGTTCAGGTCCTCCAGGGGAAATCTCCAGGAACTCCCAAGACAACTTGTTTCTATGTCTTTCCAGGAGTTCTGTGTTGCTGACTGTCCACCTCGACTACCATTTGTTAATTTTAGGGCTCTGTCATATTTCCTAGACCCTCAGTTATCATGGAAAGTGATACCAGATTCTAGATTCCCTGGTTTTGGAGAACCTGCTCTCCTGCAGATGTTCTCCCAGTTAATCTCATGACCTCACAGCTTATGACCATACTTTATTTTAGGATTAAACATTAAACAGAGAGATTCTTCAGAAAACTGAGCTTTCGCTTCACTACCAGACTCTGGTGCAGTACCAAAGCCACCACTGACCTGGTCTATTAGCCCATGAATATAATCCCAAGACACAAACGGCAGCAAGGTCTCGCTCATTACCTGAAGGAAACATCCCACTCTTTTCCATGAGAACACCATGACCTCTGACCTGGAGATGCTGATTTTCATTTCGAGTCGTCTCGCACTTTGCAGTCAATTGTTCGAGCGATCGCTACGGTTTATACCAGAAGGACATCATCTGCATATACACATGGATGCTACCTCTAGCCTTAGCATACCGAACACGTCTTCATCCTTACACAGTACTGTATTTAACACCCACGTCCAGCCATCTTCACTGGCAGGAAAACTCTTATTGCGCTTGCACAATGTCGAGAAACTAAAATACCGGAAGCGCTGTGAAAAAAAAAAAAAGTAGAAAAATAAAGTTTAACTGTTTTGTCATTAGTGCAATGTAATATTTTTAAATTTCAATATAAAACCTCATTACCTTGAGTAAGTGTCTCATTATTACCATGTTACTTAAACACTTATTAAAATGTATTTCATTCAAATTAATTTAACTTGTTATTTAAATGAGAAAACGCCAAAACAAACAGTTGATAATCATTAGACATTTAAAATATGTCAAATAAATTCTTATAGAACAAGGTCTGGGTTATATTCTATCTGAAAACCAGCATGTAAATAAGAATTAGTCTAACGTTCATTGAATCATTAAAAAGAAAGGGGGAGAAAATGAGATGCCAAGATTATGATGAGATATTCAGTTGAAATAATACACTGCAACATATGAGGGGTGTTCAAGTCAAACCAGGACTTGAGATGCAATTTTTGGTGATTTGAAGGTGTAAAAGCCATTGACATTTAGCCAAGACTTTAAGCACAGAATGGTGATGACTCTAAAACATTTGAATGGTGAAAATGTTTAAAGAAGCCCGACCAAGCTAGCTTGGCGCGTGATGCAGTCATTCCCGTAAACATGGAACGTGAACGCCTGATTCTTGAAAAATTGGGATAAGTGCATTAGTGTAGCAGGGGATTAAATAACGAAATCCCAGAAATAACCGTGTTTCATTATTTTGCACAATCAAAAGTCCTGCTTCGACTTGACTGCCTCTCATTCAACATACAATATTCTATACATATTTTTTAAGCTTTAGAGATCCCATATAAAACATAAAGGTGAATCTACAGTGGCTTATTAATAAATGAACAAATCTTTGATTGGAACTAACCCTTTGTTGCTGGTTCAATCTAGTCTACTGTATATGCAGTAAGTATCATAAAAATAAAAACCACACAATGTGTTCAGAAATCTCTAACTTTCTCAGCTGGAAGAAGAAAAAAAAAAAAAGCTGCTATTTTGCTCACATTGCCGGTTTTCCCAGTGCACCTCGCTGTAAAACCAGCCCGTGTCCTTGGTTCCAAATTCCTTGGTGTGCATGTTTTACCTTTATTGCACCAGATGTGTTTAACTCGCGGATGAGCTGGCACTACGATGTTTATAGAAAGGTAAATCAATGACTCCGCTGTCCTTCCCTTGCTGAGAGCTGAAGGAGCAAAGGGATTTGCCGGATAACTGGGTAATAAATACCTTTTTACAACCCTTACATGAAGCACGGGGTTGAGAGGGTGCATTGATTTATTTTTGGGAAGCTGCAGCACTTGGTGAACTCCTTGCAGCGGCTCGAGAACTCACGGATAAACAGCTAACATGTGTAGGGTTTAATGAAGTGTACGGGTACATATATTACATTTATGCCAGCTAGCGCTTGACTTGCTGATTCATTAGGACATTATTAGCTTCTGATTATGGTTGCATAAATCGAGTCGGAACATTTCCTTGCTGTTTTTGTTTGTCTGGGTCAGCTAGTTAATAAGCAGGTTTTTTTTTTTTTTTTTCGTTACCTGGAATATAAATGATTCCAATTAGTGTGACAGCTATCGTCATTAAAGAGCAGTTAGACCGCTAAGCTGTGTGGGTTTCTGTGAAAATGAGTGCCGCTATAAAGTGAAGGAATCACATATAGCAAATTGGGCACGACTGCAAAGCGTATGTTTTGTCCTTTACTGAGACACATTTTCGTTTCGTTTGTTTTTTTTTATTATTTCCTCTCCTGAAATTGTCTAATGCGCCAATAGTGGGTGGACATTTACACCACTTCTTGGTCCAGGTTTCTGAATTCTTCTGAATCTTCCACATACACGTCATTAGCACTAGAAAAAATGAGAACGTTATGACAAACAGCACTGTGGTTAACTAGCTTAGTCWCAAAATTTAGTATTAAAATATGAGCTAACTTTAAAATAAATGGAAACTTTCTTAGATTTTTTTTTTTTTTTTAACCAAGGAATCAGTTTTGTAATTAATATGAAACTGAAATTAAATGAATATAGAACGCCGTGAGTACATGCATACCTGATTCAACAGCAAAGCAAAACATTGAAGCTAAAATGAATGAGAAGTCGTCGTATAATCTAAATACACTGCTTAGCATTAAACACTGATTATACGGTACAGCTATCTAGTTCGGGAGCTCACATGACTAGAGAACTTGACTAGCTACTGCTAGAGGAATACATCGAGCTTCACAGACGTCTGGCTWATTGTGTCGCCGCGGCTAAGCCATGCGAGTCAAATGGTCACGAGCAATTGTTGCGGTGATGGTTTGTAATTTTGAACCTTCAAAATAAGAGACGCTTTGCTGTTCCTCACTAACATACATGAACTGTAACCAAACTAACCAGAAACTTTAAGACTTTATTTTAGTTGTGCAACTTGAAGTCCTCGAGTCCAATTAGTTTTTCCTCCGAGCATGGCGTGCTCCAAGCGGGATATTCTCCAGACTGAGATTAGTGAATCCTGTGATCAAAATAGCATCCTTGAACACACACACACGTGGTCTTTGAGAGCGCTAGCTGGTGTCATTAAAGCCTCATCTGTCCAAAGAGCTGAAAATCCAGGGAATGGACAGATCTCAACCCCAACTGGCTTCAAACACGGCCACTTTAAAAAAAAAAAACTTTTGTAAGCTACAAAAGCCTCTTCTGATCTGTTCGCACCTAATTATTCCTGACGCTTCCCGGTCTCCCTCTGAGGCATCAAACATGGCCGGACCTAAAACTTTCAAATAAAATTCGACAAGAGAAGTAGTTTTGGATCGTGTATCATTTACACCTCATTGTGCCTTAATGCTGTTGATTAACTTTCTATAACAGCAGCACAGTAGTGAGGCTCTAAATCACAGGAWTGTTTTAATGTGCGCATTCTCATATAATATCTGATATCTGAGATTTACAGTAATGCCTACTTATTATACTTGTACTGAGAATAATATAAGGGGCATATCAAGTCGAAACCGGTTCAAGTCGCCGTTCAAGTCAAACCGGGACCTTTGACTATACTGTATATAATCCCATGCTGCATTAAGGCACGTCTCCCAGTGTTTCATTAGGGCTTGGACACCATCAAGGTAGAATGTTTTTTCTCATTGCACCATACATCAGACTGCCTGCTTCAAGTCAGAAATACTGGCCTCCCAGGAACTCCTGTAATGATCCAAACATGTGGAAATGACTTAGAGCGAGGTCAGGACTGTCAGGGGGAATGATTGTGTGTACAGTTCCAACAGACAGATGGGCAACAAGATATCAGTCGATTTCCAAGGATCAGGCGTTCTAGTCTCTCGCCGTTTWACTGCGGCTACTGTAAGAGTCTTCTGAGCTTTCTGTAATTATCAATCAGTTTTTCACCTTTATTCACAAAAAAAAAAAAAAATCAGCATATGTCTTGGGTTTGATTTGAACACCCCTTGGAAGACATGGTTATTATGAAATGTAAATAGAAGGGTATAATTATTGAGATGATGATTTAGGAAAGGAGACTTTAAAATCTTTGGAAGGAGTCTCCAGTGTCACTTTTGGGACAGGTGAAGGGAGCAGCTGTTATGAAATAAGTGCTAACCTGTTTCGCATTTCTCAAAATTTACTGTACACTAACTAAAAATAGATTAAAAATGTATAATTTAAAAAAAATAGATATATAA
>QMIH01002298.1:16481-46822 GCA_003987875.1 Clarias batrachus | reverse complement strand
TGAAGAAGCACCAAAACTTTTTCTTGAAATTCCTGAACGCTACTACGTTCTTTAGAATTTGGGAGCATTTTCAAGACCTTTAGTTAAGATTAAAAGCTATCCTAAATTGTTGGGTTTGTCGCAGTGACCAAGGAGAATGCGGTCTCTTCAGCGGATCCGAGTAGAACCCGGACGAGAGGACGAATCGATGCTAATTTAAAACATGCTGTATTTGTGGGAAGGTTTGATATGTCTGTCTGACAAAGTATAAAACCACTGCCTGATATGTTTCTAAATTTAATACATTGATAATAAAAGACTATTTTGATACGTTCGTATGCAAGAAACCTCTTTTGTTTCACAAGATGTATGAAAGATATTTGTAAGACTTATTACGGTACCAAGAGGTGGGGCGCCTCATTACTGTATGTGACGCGAGTTTGGAAGTTTAATCCTTGTTCTCTGGGATTGAAATGACTAAGCTATTTTCGGGATGGAAATGACTCGGAAAAACTTTCTCATTCACTTGATGAGAAACAGCGTGGTGTGTACTGTACATAGCACTGCTGACTCACAGCTCCAGGATCTCACAGGGTCTGTTTGGGTTTACTCTGTGTGCTTTCATTTCCTCAGACCTTGTAAATTACTGTACGTTTGCTACACTAAATTGCACCTAGGTGGGAATGTGTGTGTGTGTGTGTGTGTGTGTGTGTGTCCTATTCAAGCCATATTCCCGCCTCATGACCAGTAAATTTGGGACAGGATGCAAACCCCTGACAAATTTAAAACGAACAAATGAATCACCCGATCACCGATTCTATCTTTCTATCTATTACACTTTCCTCCTGGAGCATTTTTGGTCTGCTTTATTATATCAGGGAAAGCTTCCAGAAAAATTAAATATGTGATAAAAATAGAAACCCGTGGGAGGATTTTATGATAAGTGAGACAGTTTTCTTAAGAACTCCGTTGATAAATAAGCAGTTAGATAATCATATAAACAGCTGATTTAATATATTTCATGGTTTGCCTGCAGCAATCTCTGGGATGAATAATGAGTCCTAGGATGCAGTTCCTCAAATGACCACTAGGAGCTGGCGCTAAAAGTGAGTCAATCCCCATAGAGGCCCATGTTAAAAATGTATATCTGTACAAAGTACAGTTTTGGTCTCCATAGCTAAATTTTCCATTCATGACTGGAAAGGGGGTGAATTTTTATGTGACTCATGAATTACAAGTATTAAAAACTAGCAGCATTTGAATGGTGACCGGTGTCAAACTGCTAGCAACATCAATGTAGCTAACCAGCTAACTGGAGTCGTTTAGTGTAGTGAAAGCATGATGGATTCCATTCAGATGCTAATTAATCTTAGCATATAATTCAACATTAGCCACACTGGCTAAGCTAAAACTAAACTAGCTAGCTTGTGGTAACTGAGGTAAGTTCYGATCAACAGCCAGGTTCTGTTTGCTCCGCCCATTTGCCTGATCTTTTTATGGATTAACCAGGGTGTAGGCGGGGTCAACTCCTTCCAAGATGCCTCCAACAAAAAAACGTCACACAGGGGTTGTCCAGCTCTTTGTTTTTTGAATATATATTTAATTCAAGTCAATTCTGTGAGACTTCACATCCTCAGTTTAGGACGTCATCCTCAATAGACAACAATTAAAATAAGTAAAGATGAAACATTGGCCTGTTTTAAACTTGCTATTTCTAGAACTTTCTAGTCATTACTATCTATGGTGTGTGCACTTCAAACAAGTTTGCCCTTTTGCTTTTGGTTTGTTTCTAATGGAAGTGCTTTATCACCTCACCTCAGTACAAACCCCTCAAGTTCCTTTAATTACATACAGTCTGAAGTTATTCCAAACCAAGCAAACAGCAAACGAAACAAAAACGTATCAAAAGCTGACACCAGCAATGAATCTTTGGACTTGTACTAATAAACATACTCTCTGTATTCACCGCCGCACCTCATGCATTCTAATTCACTACAGCTGCGTTTGGCTTAAGGAACGCTCTCTCACACACACACACTGTACACTGATCATCCATAACATTATGCGCAGTATTGAGTAGGTTTCCCCCCTTTCGCCACCATAACAGAGCTGCTGTTCTGTGTGTGTTCTGACACCTTTCTCTCATTAACCTTTTCATCACTTAATAATCTACACTAGCGCTTCTACTGGATCGGACTACACAGGCCAGGCATATCCCTGTCGCCAGTTCACCGGTTTAACTTCCTTGGATCACTTTTGGTACGTCCTGACCACTGCAGCCTGGGAACATCCCATAATAGCTACAGTTTTGGACCTGCTCTGACCCAGTCCTCTAACCATCACAATCCGTCCCTTGTCAAAGTCACTTAGATCCTTACGCTTGCCCATTTTTTCTCTTACCAACACATCAACTTCAGGAAATAAAAGGTCTACTCGCTGCCTAATACAGTACAGTATATCCCACCCACGCCACCATTCTGCCGCCATTGTAATGAGATCTTGAAAACGCAGCTAATGTGAGATGGGTTGAATTGTAATGGTTCAGAGCAACTCCAAAGCTGCGTCTCTTGTGAGATGTTTCCATACCGAAAGTGGTACAAGGAAGGAAAACCAGTGAATGTCATGTGACAGGGTCATGGGTGGTCAAGGCTCACTGCCTGTGTAGTCCTGCTCAGAATGCACTTTATATACATTATGAAAGATCTATATTTACTGTAACTTGAGTRTATTTTATTTATTTATTTATTTATTGCTTTTGCAAGTCTCGTTGCAATCTCAGCATATTGTTCCTAGATATTTAAATGTTAATCTTTGAAATCTGCTTTAGAAAGAAAGAACGTTTGTGCCTTCTTGTTCTTTTTTTCACCCCTACTCTCAACTTTCTGTCTCTCTCTCGCTCTCTCWCACACACACCCCTCATTCACACCCATTTGTTCCTCCCCTGATGTCCATTGTCACTTCTCTCATCCTGTTGACTTCCTGTTGTAAAGATCTGCGCTGCTGACACGCCTGTACTTGTTTCCTGTTATCTTATCCTTAAGCGTTGAGACAAAGTAGACAGGCTTTGCTTTAGTTACTGGTAACTCGAATGAAGAAGAACCTTCATTCTTTAGTTAACACGGAGCTATAGAAACGTTTAAACTGTGCAAGAATTCATGTCGTTTTGTCTACAATTGAGATAAATGTCTAAGCAACCCGCCATCATAAACACTATATATAATAACTAGTTATATTAAAGTTAACTTTATTCCCACTATCCTGGTGTAAACCTTTGCAGCACCCCATCACATTTTCAAGTTAAATACAATTTAAAAGTTATATCTTTCACACGGTAAAACATCAACCGATCTGATTAGCTGATGTGTGAAATGCCAGTTTCTCTGTGGATTTTGGCTCGTGTGATTTGCAGATCATTATCATGCAAATCATTCCTTTGAAGCATTTAAATCTGTATATCTTATAAACTGGGTCAGGGATGCGCATTTCTCTCCACCGCCTCAGTTTGCTAAACATCTGGCACTACGATGAAATTAAATATTAATTMTTTAGTCTGAAATGGTGATCGGAAATGAAATGCACTTTGTATACGKTACAAAAGAGCAATAGATTGTTACTTTATGCGCTTGATGGGAAATAACTGAATAATGAACAGAGACAATGAGYCAGTGAGGATTTTAAACCTTGGAAGATTTAAAGCACTAAGATGAGCATCACCTGAGGGTGAGGATGTACTGTAGCTCTCCTTTTAAGAGGCGTAAAAGATTTATTGACCCTGGCAGGAAAATCTGATTTATTTCTGTGCGTACGTTCTTAAACCACAGTAAGGCCACAGCTCCTGTGCTTCACCGACACGGAATGGCAAATCCGAAGATGCCGAAATCGACATTTACGTAGTTATTTCCAACGGAGTAATCTGATTGGACGAGATGCATTTCGTAAGTGATGATACTGGACCGTAACAGCGCTGGAACTGTAAGTATCCCTACACGTCACAGGGGTTCTACAATAGTTGATTACACTACGTGTCGGTCGAAAGTAGTTCTGTGCGGTCCAGTACTGATTAGAGAGCAGCTGTCTGCGAAAAGCCACATTCGAAACCAATCGGAGAAGTTGCCGTTGTCGTCTTAAATAACATTTTGTAACTGCATCCAAGTTGTTCTGAATTGCTTCTGTGCTGTGCCTAAGAAAAGGCTGAATCACATACCCATCTATAATCCCTAATCAAGGGCACTACTTGATTGTACATCCTATCTAGTGCACTAGCTTTCCATTTAAAGCTGATTGTGACTGAAACCTGGAAGTCCCAAATTTTACAGGACTGTGCACAACTTCCATGATTTATTCTCCACCACTTCCTTATAGTACCGGTGAGAATTTAAAACTAGTCTCACCCTTGTTATTAACACTAATTGTCAGATGTGCAGGATATGTTATTGTACGGAGCAAAATAACTCGTAAAATCATAGTGTTTTGATAATAAATGGTGTTTGTGGAACCTTACAGCTTTGACCACATCGCAGCCGTGCTGATATCCGGTACAATAGCACTCCTCCACGTCTGAAATATTGTTTAGACACACAGGTAGTCCCCGACTTATGAACATTCGAGTTACTGTATTGTACAAAAAAATTAGACCCTACAGTGCACCAGATACCGATGTTTACAGTTATATAYAATATTTTCAGGGTGTGAGTGAATGTATAAAATGTCCAGTATGTGTGCGTGGGCCTTAAAGCTTTTAGTGAATCAGTCAAGGAGCACGGTGATAGAAAATGTCTGTCCTGTAAAGCTTTGAACAAATCCCAATTTTGGAAAATCTGCAACAAAACAGAGTTCACAGTCCAATACAGTGGATAATAGCTTAGGGTTTTTAGTCACATGATGGCAGTGTGGGGAAAGGGAACAGAGATTTACTCAAGTGGATTGGTATTCTTTACATAGTATATTCTGGTTAGATCCGTATAAGACTCACTTTGTCAGATTTGAGAACAAATCAGACTTACGAACGTGCTCCCAGAACGGAACTCRTTCGTAAGTCGTGGACTACGTGTACTATGGCTTAGTTGTTTCTCGATTCTGATTGATCAAAAATCGCAGGCTTGTATTAACAGTTCAATCTTACACCTCTGTCTATTAATCATTTCTATATTAAAAGCTAACGAGACTCCACAACCTTACCAATCCAAATGTATTTAACAAGTAAAATGCGTACTTTTGATATGAGATTTGACTTATTAGAAAGAATTTTTCGAAGGTGTTTTCAGCGTCAGAGCTTTTAAACAGTCAGGAAATTTTCCATCACAGGACAGACTGGATATATGATGTATATGATGTGATATATGATATAATAATCCTGTGGAGTTAAACACTTTTTAACATAACGACTGTTAATCATTTCCTGTAACACGACACCATGAAGGGTTTTTATTCCTCACGTAGGCTGCTAAAGAGCACCWGAATCAGAGGAAACAACACTGACACAACAGCAGTTAGCATTTTTGTATTTAATTATGAAACTCTGAAGACTGGTGAAAGTAAGTGCTATGAGAAGTACCAAAAAGTCCTTAAGGTGCATTATGTAGGAAAAACAACAACAAAAAAAAAAAACAAAGTGTTGTCTTTCTTTCTTTTTTTTTTCTGTTAAAAAGAAACGCTTATAGGTTAAATACTTTGCTGTAGGTTTGCGACAACTTGCGATTGCAACTGCAATCTGTTCTAAAATATAAAAAGGAAATCCTGCACCTAATGCACCTTTACTGTCGAGCATTTCAATACTGACGTTAACTCAATACAATATTGCACACGTTTAACATTATTAGGATAAAAGTATAGTTGTAACTAAAGAAACAAGGTGAACAAGGTTTTTTTTTTTTTTACTTTTTTTTCTTTCTCGATAAGCACTAAACATAGAACACATTAGTGTATCAGGCACAGTAACACTCTTTAACAACTCCATATCCATCATGCCTTCATTAATAACTACTGGAACAGCTTACTAATCGGCTATTATACACCGATGCTTCATTTACGATCGAGATCACGTGGCTCGACCCAGACATGCAAACGAAAATGAAACAGGCACTGCACTCGCATTAAAAATAATAATAATAAAAGATCAGTAACATAATCAAAGGAAAATAAAATGAAATGGAAATAAATGAAACCTTAGAAAAGGTAAATAAAATCCTTCACTTTTTTTTAACATCTTGGTTCAATAGCTTAAAATAATCAAAGCTTTTTCTCTCTCTCTTTTAAATAAAAAATAAGCATCAGAGACATTTCAAAACCCATGTAAATGCTGGATTACTAGACCTACAGATTTCGTTTCTCTGGTGTACATTCTCACTGATTTTCGCTAACAGTCCGTGTGAGACGCAGGCTACCAAACACTGTTCCTCCCAGGCGTCCTCGACACACACGTCTCCTCCGAGTCCGCTTTATCGCGTCTGCTCAACTGCAGCACAGAGAGAAATGAAAAAAGTAATTAATTTATTCTTTAATTCATTAAAGCAACACAAAAACAAACATAGATCATGAACCAACATATAAGGGCACGAGCAGCGAAAATAAAAAGTAAATCTGTTTATTTATTTTGCATGGCTTAAATTAAATCCGTCGGAGGATTATTGTTTACCAAAGTGGCACTAAACACATCACGGCCTGATGGCTGCCTTTAATCATTCGCTTGGCGATTTCTTTTTCTTTTTTGCTGAAGGTTTCGCGTTCGATCACGTATGTCCTATTTCAGGGCTGCTCGGGATGCTGTATTTCTTATTTCTTGTCTTTTCGGTTTGGTGAGTTCCGTAGACAGAACACACCGAGGTCAGAGGTGATAAATCTCGCTGTTCTCTTATCTCTCCAGGCCTGCTTCACACTCTCGCAATCTCCATCTGCTCCCTTCTTTTTAAATAAGCTTTGGAGAAGTTYTGTTATGATCCAGAGAGAGAGACACACACACACACAAATACAAATAAACACTCGGGAATCTCGAGAGCCGAAGCCGTCTGCAGTCTGTTCACTCGTCTTTGAAGAATTTCTAACATTGAGGGGAGATTTAGAGTGCGTTTGGAGGACTCTGCATTTGGACTATATTTGGTTTACCCATGATTCATTTTATTTAGCATGTTCTTCAAATCATACTGTTGTACGGTTATGTTAAAAAAAAAAAAATAATAATTTCAGAAGGGTCAAATTATTGGATAAAGAAAACAATTAAGAAGATTTTAAATAACTGCAACTGGGTTAAGAACCCAAACGTGGAGGGATAGTGCTGAACTGTCAACTTTGTGGCAGAAATGTGGTCGGGGAAAAAAAAAATCATGACTGGCTGGAGATCACTTAAACACTTGAAGTTCAATGGTTTAAAAAAAATAAAAAAAAAGCAACAGTAAAAACCAGGGTCTGTATTGAGTAAGCATCTCAGAACCACTTTTTACGCCATTGAGATGGGTAAAAAGTTGCACCTTATAGTGGGTGTTGTAGTTTTGACAGGTTTTTGTGGTGTTAAACGGAGGAAAAGCGAAATGCTCTAATCAGCGGCAGTGGTGTGAAAGCTTAACGCACACTGACGAAACTTATACATATGTCAAAAATGTACATATACATATATGACTTGGCTGCATGATGTCATCCTAATCAGATGACATCACAACTATTTAAAGCCCCTATAGTAGAGCTGTGTAACATGGCCATAATGTGATCAAAATCATTTGATCTGTGAAAAAAACTGTGAAACTGGAGTAATTTCCMAATTTTAAGTATGTGGATAAATAGCCCTTAATCCTACTCCTGAAAGTAGGAATAATTCTGAGAATTTTAGGCCACTTAGGAGCTGAAGGAGGAGGAGGAGGATTTCGTACTCTGAGACTCCCTAAGCTACAGTATGCTTAATTGTGAAAGTAGGTACATAGATATAGAAGTGTAAGATGCAGGAGAACTCAGTCTCTCCCACTGCCACCATCAGAGTCCTAAATAGCTGACAGGAGTTTACAATCATCAAGTAAAAGCAGAATATTCTCATTTCATATTTTTTCATATTCTCATCATCATCATCACATCTATGAAGTTAAAGGTGATTGAATGAAATCTTACAGTGTGTGACTTTGTTTTCTTTCCCTATTATAACAATATTTTACCCAAAACAAATGAAAAGATATTCCTCTTAGACCAGACGTTTATTAATTAGCTTAAGACATTGCTTGTTTAATGCATCGCCCTTGAGCTATGAGGCTAATGTTGTACACCAGTAATTAAAAGAATAACAGTTTATATGGTACTGTGGTTTAGCACCGCTTAATTAAACGGCATGCCTCTTTTTTTTTTGATTGGTAATATTATTCAAGTCTCCTGCGGCTCCTCGGGAAGGACCGGGCAGCGCAGCGCAGCGCAGCACTTACTGTAAGACGAGATGTCGATCTCCTCTGGAAGCTCGCTGATGTTCACCTCGAACCTGTCCTGGACGTCGTTCAGCGTCCGGGCATCGCTTTCGTCCGACACGAACGTGATGGCTAGACCTTTYGTTCCAAACCTGCCTGCCCTGGCCACCTGAGGAACGAGGAAAGGTTCGGAGAAAAAACAAGAGCGGTACTTTTATAAGCGTTATAAATATTATATAAAGTCAATATTACAATGGTGAATTATTAAAATTCTATCTTAGAGATAGAAATATTAAAACGTATCATGATAACATTTCTGATCTTTAACGCTTTACTTGGCAAAATATGTGCTGAACAATGTAAAAAAAATATATATATATATTAATAACAATAATCCATCTTCCTTCTACTAGAAGACGGGAAACGCCTACAGTATGGCTTGAACAAAATATTAGGAAATCTGTACTGTAGCCCTTTAGGCACCATTACAAGTTTATAACTTTGAACAAATACCAACAAGGGTTAAATAAATGAAATAACAGTGTAAATAAACTGTCAATTAGTTGCTGACATTTTGAAATGTTTACGATACTGTAGTTATATTATACACACAGTATTGCCAAAAGTATTCTAACATGCATATGAACTTGAGTAACAGCCAATGCTTAATCCATAGGGGGTAATAATATGATGTTGGCCCCACCCCCTTTGCAGCTATAACAGATTCAGCTCCTCTGTCAAGGCTTTCCACAAGGTTTAGGAGTGTGATAATGGGAATTTATGACCGTTCTTCCAGAAGCGTATTTGTGAGGACAGGCACTGATTTGGCCCCTTTGGGGCGGAAATTCCCATAGACACACTCGTAAAGCTTGTGGAAAGTCTTCACAGAGGAGTTGAACCTGTTCTAGCTGCAAATGTTACTCATGTTTATATGCATGTGAAGGCAGACGAGCGGATACTTTGTGCATCTGTTGAATATGTCACGTTACTTTAACCTGCTGTTATTTTATCCAAAATGCTAGAATGATCATATCTCTAACTTCTAAGCCTACCCTGTGTAGGTACGTGTCTGAATCCTCGGGCATGTCGTAGTTAAAGGCGATGTTGACCCTCTCGATGTCCATTCCTCTGCCGAACAGGTTCGTGGCCACGAGGATGCGCCTCTGAAAGTCTTTAAACTGCTGATATCGAGCGAGCCTGTGGGAACCGTTTGAAACGTCAATTTGCTGCAGGGGAAATGACACTGCTGAAGCAGTGTGTGTGTGTGTGTTTAAGACCCCATTCACACAGCCGGTTCAAGGCTGGAATATTGCGCTGGCGTTGCCCCACGGCGTTGCTGGATGAAAGGAACTGAAGTGGCATTGAGGGTCGTTGTTGACTTTAATCCAGGAACTGAGGCAGTGACGAGGTGTGCGAGGTTTAAATGACAGTTTTAACAGTTTGCCACRAACACACCGATATCTTATACAGAGTAGATCTGAGACGTAGTGTACGCACTGCCCTTATTTAGTGCTAAACCTGTAGTGAGTAACAAACTGAAAGTTCAGCCGAGGTTGAGATGTTTCATCCGTACCAGACTTTTAGTTGTACAAATACTGAAGTGTGTCAGAGTGCGATTGAGAGCACGCGGCTCATTCCTGCATTAAAATAAAAACTTGACCTTTTTTGGACAAACCCCACCTTCTGCGATATGATTGGTGACGAGTTCAGCTTCGTCTATGACTGGAGCTTTGAGATAGGAGCCAGTCCTAGTGCTTCCTCAGATAAGTTGAGAAATGTGAGTGAGACCGCGAGCTCTAAACGCATAATGTAATCAATGTAAATGTGCATGGATAGCACATTCAGTTCAGCTATCGTATTAAACGCAGCGTCTTCTGCGTGAATTTCACAAACGTGAGGGAAACGCAATATTCCAGGACCCTTACTAGCACAATTTCTGTGTGAAATGGGGTTTGGTGAGCGGATGACGCGGTCTGGTCTCGCACCTCTCCTCCTGAGGCATCGCTCTGTGGATGGCRATGGCAGGGAAGTTCTGCTCCACAAGCAGCTGAGCGAGAGCGATGCAACGCTGCACTGACTTCACAAAGATCACCACCTACAACAGCCAGAACACACACTCCAGGTAAAAAAAAAAACGTACAATGAAAGAAACGTGTCATTTATTCTGAGGCTTTATTACACCTGAGACTCCTAAAGTGAAGCTAACTGAAGTAAATATCCAACTAGGTTCATCAATCACCCCTTAACTCAGACAGTATRCTCGGGATAATTAAACTTAATTAAACWMCTCTGATGCTTAAAGGTATTTACACCCTTATAACTTAGGACGAAGTTCGAAATACATGCATCYGCTCTGTATTCAATTCAATAGTGTTATTAAAATCGTTTTGATCGCAGTGGTAAAGCGCTCGCCCTATCATCCGGAGATCGCTAGTTCGAATCCCGGGTGGTGCTGTAACCTCTCGCAACCGGAGGTCTAGCGAGAGCTGATTGGCCGAGCTCTCTCAGAGGGGAGGGATGAGAGGTACTTTGTGCTCCCACATTAATCACAGCTCTACAGCCAATCAGGGGCGTCTGTGAGCTCGCGCAACGGAGGGAGCGGATAGCGCTGTCCTCTGAGTGTGTTACGCCGCCCCCAACGGTGCGATATTAAACATTAAAGACTAGGCATTGTGGCGATATAAAGTTGAAATACAGTAAGCAATATAAGCTTGCAGTGAATAAATACATTGTAACTCACTTCTTTATGTTATTCATTGGCCCAGAAATGAGCTCTGGTTTAAAAACATGTTATCCGTGTTTTTATTTACCCAAGTACCTCAAATAGATGAAATTTAACCAAATGCAAATTTTACATCAAAACTTTGATATTCACTGAAATAAATACCAAAATTCTTCCTATACTTGTATGCGCATGAGAAACTCTAAATACTGACGWTATTTGCTACTCTATGTTTATTACTTATAATATTCTACTTAAGGATGTTAACACTCCATGCTCACCAGGTGTGAATATGATCGAACTGGCTTAAATGTTTGGACGTAATGTACGCTCGTTTTATTAACTATCCAGCCTCTGATCGCGGTGYATGAAATCCCAGCTGGTTGTAGGAGAGATTTCTCTATGATGAATAATTAAGGCTGTTGAGAGTGCGGCGAGGTACCTGGTTGAACTCCAGCACGTCCAGCAGGTCGAACAATTTCCTGTTCTTCTCGTTGTCTTTCAGCTTGACGTAGTACTGCTGCAGGCCGTGCAGGGTCAACTTGGTCTCGTCGTCCACGAAGATCTCCATGGGCTGAGATGACCAGTGGGACGACGTGGCGTTCCGGGATTGGTGAGGAAGGGAGGAAGGAARGGTACAGGGTATAAGGATGCAGACAGGAAGTAGAGGGCAAGACAGGGTATGTTTGAGGGTGCGGGGTTACAGAAAGAAATGGGGGGTTGAGTAATGGATCGTAAAGCATCGTGAGTGAAACAGGAAGAGGAAAGGCAAAAAAAAAAAAAAAAAAGCATGTGGGTTAGACACACCCACCCGCCCCCTCCTGTCCTCACAGTAATCAATTTAAACTAAATATTTGATTAAATCCTACACAAGTACTGATGCAAACTGCCACGCTTTAGGAAAAACATGCTGATTCGCCTCGTCGAAGTCTAAACTTGACCCACACAGTCCGGTCAGAGCGAACCTGATTTCAGAGTGAACCGCAGATGAACAATGTCCGATGTTTAGGATTCGAAATAATGTCGTGTTGAGGCGTGAGAACTCGAGTTACGTGTGTGTTTTGATCTGAAGTCACTGAAAATTCAGCTTAAATTTTACTCTGTATTGATCTGGTAGTGTAAAAAATAAAATTGATGATACGGGATGATGAGGGTATGAGTTATGATGTAGTGCCGTTCCGTCAGATCATACAATGAAGACGCGAACACGACGACTACAAGGGTGAGTCAGGCATTATCCACACTCCGCACTGAACGTAGAATTTATTTTAATTAAAGACAAATAAATAATTTTTCAATATCTCCCTGCTGAAAGCGTCTCACTGTAACGTGCACCGGCGATTGTTCAACCTTTTCCSTGATAACATTCCAATACTGGCGCTTGCGATGAGAATCGCAGAAAGCTGTAAGCATTGATGAATTTTTCAGCTGATGATGGACTTTTGAACGTTTTCCTGTTTCCGATCCCGTTTACTCTCAGACTCGTCCGTGTCTCGTCACCAATAACGATTCTCTTTAAGAAACTTTCACCTTCTGTAGAGCATCGATCCAGATTTTGTTTGTAGATAGCCAAACGCTTCTGTTGATACTTTTCTGTGAGTTTTTTCAGCACCGGGTACACCCTCAGACCACGGGGAGAAAAAAAAAAACAGATCACTGCATGCTGCTCATCTTTCGTGCAAATGAACTGATGTAACACGTTCACACCGCCTCGAGCGGAACGCGCCGATAAAGCAGTGTGGCTTTGAAAAAAMCGGAGTGCGGATCATTTTTGACTCACCCTCGTACGTTTTGTGCTCAGATTCATAAAAAAAAAGTTGCGAGGCTATTTATCCTATCGGTGGCTGTCGTTTGCGATCATTTCAAAATCTGGATTTTTTTTCCCTCTCTCATGCGTTGTGATAAAACCATCGCTGTATCGTCCCATCAGAAGATGATCTCAGAACATCTCACTCTCAGTTCCACAAACTAGTCTTGTGAATCTTTGTTCCTTATATGCATATTACTGGTGTGTATATACGGTATTTGGTGTATATGTGCAGAAAGTCTACAAACACAGTGACACTGCACCACGCTCTGAAGTGTAATGTAATATTTAACGAGAAAGAAAAAAACAAAAACACCCCACAATAGTCTGGCAGTCGAACCCGATCTCTTTGTCGCTCCACTTATCTGTGGACGGCTTACAGACTCTGACAAGCGTGCGGCTGTTATGTCCACGTCCATCTCGTATCTAGGAGCGTTAAAACTTAAGACATCCATTTAAACCGTTCCTCTCTCTCTCTGCAGCCTGATTTAACTTCTGCCCTCCTCGCTGTGTGTTTTGGTAATACAGTACACGTCTAAATTAATGGACGAGAAGATTTGTAAGAAAGCTGGCCTCATTCGAGAAAGATCTAATTTACACAACTTCCCCCGAACATACTTGATCAGTCCGACGTCTACTGCAGGCTAATGTAGCTAACGAGTAAAACTGTCGCGCTCGCGCTTTGGTGTCCCAAATGGCACCCTAAACCCTGCGGACCCGCTCCAATTTCACACTTGAAGTGCAAATCTGTGACGCGTGMGTGATCTAGGGGGAGAAAAGCGGCCGTTTGAGACACTTCTCTAGACTTCATTACATTCCGGATGCGCTTTAACGGCGTGCCTCGGCGTTTAGTAACTCTGACAGGCCGAGGTGCGAAATTGTGGTCATTACTCACTCAAGCGCTTCTGCTGATAAAACAAGGGGGAATGATAACGGTTGTGATTAGACGAGCAAAGTTTGAGAGTGAAGGATTACACGCGGTACAGGCCAGGGCTGTTATTTTAATACAGAGTTTATATACCGCATCATATAATGAATATAATGCTGCTTTATAAGTTGAATTAATAATGAAGAAAATGTTATTTGAGGATTTTTTTTCCTTTTGCCGTGGATTTGCTTGCATCATGCCTTACGAGACAGAGTACGAGAGTCGCAAACAGAGCTTGTATTAAAGCCGATGGAGCAAAACTGACCGTGAGTGACCCTAGACGCTCATGTCATGAGTTAGCTTGTGTATGAGGAAGAGTTCAGAGTTCACTTTCATCCGAACGCCCTGTTATGCGGCAGGTTGAATACAGTGAAACCTCGGATTGTGAGTAACTCGGTTTAGGAGTGTTCCTCAAGACGATCAAAGATTTTTAATAAATTTTGACTTGAAATACGAGAATGTCTTGGTTTACGAGTGTCAAGTTTTTTGACACCGTCACACACACACCGACACAAACACACACACTCTCGCATTTACATCCCCCCTCCCCGGCTTCACTCAGACACACACACTGTGCTCTACACAGAAACTCTGTAGTGATTCTTTTCAATGGTAAGGTGCTGGTTAATTTGTTTTGTTTTGTTTTTTTTTACTTTACAGCAGTGGTTCCGTTAGTCTGCACTCACGCGAGTGTCATTAGAGAGATTTATTTTTTCCCGTTAAAACAGTGTTTCCGTTGTGTGTGTGTTTGTTGTGAAACCTAAAAAGCGAGGTGGCGGGAAGGAGGAGGAGTTTTACTGTGTAAGACGAGGCAAGGCAAGGGGCTAATTCCACACACACACACACACACACACAAATACACGGCGCCTGCGCGCACAAACGGAAACACTTATCTGTTGGGATTTATTTTAACTTTGTTAAAGGTATAGTGCAGATTAATTTGTTTTATTTTAATTTTATAGATTGCATTAATTATTTTTCTGTATTTATTTTTTTGGGCTGTGGAACAAATTATTTGAATTTTCATTATTTCTTATGGGAAGATTTGGTTTACGAGTGTTTTGGAATACAAGCCCGCTTCCTGAACAAATTATGCTCGTAATCCAAGGTTCCACTGTACTTTTAAACTTAGCTGTTAAACTACAACATCTTGAGCGTTTGTGTTCACATACTTGGCAACACACTACATGTCGGACAGGTCGTCCCAGACTTACGAACAGGTTCCGTTACTGAATCRCACTCTTACGTCGGATTTGTTCTTAAGTTCGACAAAATGACTGACTCAAAATCTCTGTCCGCTTTCTCCACACTGCCATCATGTGGCGAAAAAAACGTTATCGCACCTAAGGAACTGAATCTCACTGAAATGTAATAACGGTGTTGTCTCTGCGCCGTTAAATCGCAAGGGGAATCCCGGACGCCATTTTTGTCTCTGAGCAGTTTTCCTCTGTATTGCACTGTGAGCTCTGTCTTGTTGAGTATTTTCCTTAAATTGCGATTATTCTCCATCAGGACAGACATTTTCTGTCATCGTGCTCCCGGACTGATTCACTGAAACCGGCGAGGCTGACTCATTTCTCCCGCACCCACACACATGATGTACAATATATCGGACATTTTATACCTTCACTTACACACTGAAAATATTGTATGTAATTGTAAATATCGGTATCTGGTGGACTGCAGCATCTATTTTTTGTACAGCAAGCTGCTTCTGTGATTTGTTCGACTTAGAAACGCAGTCCGATTGTATCTGAGGAAATTCTTAACTCAGGTGTTTGTAAGTCGGGGACTACCTGTATTTATAAGATCGTGACATTAACAGAATCAGTATACAGATTGAATCGGGCCTGGGTATCGCATCCCTACTGTATGCTACACGTCGTACATCAATGGAGGATTCATGCGAAACTGTCTGAGTGGATTCTCCAGTAGTGATAATATTATATTATAATATAATAAATATAAATACGGTGCACATCATATAGCTGGCTGATAAAACTTCTTGGATGATTTGCTAAAAGGTGGGAAAGATCACCAAAGTGTTGTTTATTTATGACGTGTCTGACTCGCTCACAGTCGATTCAGGGTTGTTGTTGTTTTTTTCTATCTGTACATCATCGGATCATAGTGTGTCTGTATCTGTGTGTGTGTGTGTGTGTGTGTGTGTGTGTATGTGTGTGTGTGTGAGTGTGTGTGTGTGTGGATATCACAGTGCACGATTCCTCTTGTGCATGCGCAGCGTGATGGACACAGCATCCCGCTTGGCTTCCTGATGTGTTGTCAGATCTTCATGGATGATATTCCACAGCAGAACATATTCCCGGGTTTGTTACTCATTCAAGTCTCTGCTGTATGTTTCGTCCTCCTGTATGTTTTCTTCTCTTCTCTCCGAGTCGAACTTGACGATTCTTGAGCGGCTCGACGAAGAAGCGGTCCGTCTTCAGGCAGGGCGGAACAGACAGCCATGTTTATTACTCRGCTGACGATTTGATTAGAACCGTTTCCCTTAAACAAGTGGGGGGGGGAGGACTGGCTACAGCTTTACGTTGTTTGTTTGGGGTGTATTTCCCGTTTTATGTAATTAGTGATCGTGCAGGTCCGCCAGGGGCCTCGTTTTTAATGAAAGAGCAAGGTGATTTGTGAGCTGACAGGCTGGCCAGCATTGAACATAACCGCCCTCATAAACGGGGGGAAAAAAACAAAGACGGTCTTCCTGATTGTCTTAAACTACTGGCTTGCTATCGGTCTCTTTCTCAATCTGTTTGAAAATCACATCACAGCTCGCTTGGATGCTTTTGTTCACCTTGAATTACACCTATTTCTCAGTCTACCCTAAACTGCTGTGAAGGAGAAGCATAATAATTGCAGCTCCTCTCCACTTTTCATTCAAAGCATGGCCATATGGGACGTGCTAATTGAAAATATTGGTCTAATCTGAGGCGATGTTTTGACAAGAAGTGTGATGCGTCGGCTAAAATGTGTCAGTTTTTTTTTTTTCCTCCCCAGGAGCTGTGTAGCGGGCGGAACTGCAGCAGAATGGACTGGACGTGACAGTGTACTCTCGCTAAGCTGCGCTAATACCGCCAGGTGACATTCTTCCAACTGGGAAATGTAGTGCCGKCTGCCAAGTGAGGAATTTAATCTGCTAGCTGTCGCCTGTGCTGTGGAGCTAGTGAGAAACGAACAGGCCATTCTGCTCTACACAGCCTCTCTCTCTCTCTCTCTCTCTAACTCGACTACTCCTGTCCTAACGTCAGCCCTTTGCTAGTGCTAGGGCGGGGGCTGCTGCTGCTGCTAACGGGAGGGGCAGTTGCCGTGGTAAAGCGAGAGGAGGTGTAATTACGTCTTGCATGAACTTTCGGCAGACAGGCCGGATTTCTTTGCTCAAGGTGGCGCTGAACATCATGACCTGCTTCTCGTGCGGGGTCATGCGGAAAATCTCCTGAACGTCACGTCGCATGTCTAAAAGTATAACAGGGAGAAGGGGAAAAAAATAAAAAGAGGTCGCTTTTAGATTCTCAAAGCAAATGATGCGATTTCACTGAGACGTTTTTCAGGTTCAGATGAGACTCTGGTGTGACTGTGTGGATAAACAAACAGCTTCAGATTTCTCATTCTTATGACAGTAAACAACTCATCCTCGCTGTGTCCCTGCTTATAACCACCACCTCGCTGAGAAAACTGTCTGCCTTATACAGCACCTCGCCAAAACTCCTAAAAAACAAATACCCCAGAACACTGCATCCCACTAAGCACCGCCTCYCTTTAAAACACCACATCTGTAAAATGTGACCSCATCCCCCTAAACAATGCCTGTCCCTCTAATCACACTATCCCTCTCAACATCACATCCATCTAAACACTGCATTACTCCTAAACACTGCCTGAATGATGCCTGCCTATGAACACCACATCCCTTCAAAAAAAGAAAGGATGCACTCCCCTTTCTCCTAAACACCACCTCGTGTATTTCAACACCCTTTGAAGAACGTTATCCATTCGAACACTGTAATTACTTTGAAACCCTTAATCACTTTTAATAAACCGCCATTTCTCCGAGCGCAGTAATCGCTCGTCCTCTGTGGCCCGAAGCTCTTGTTTATGAAAAGCCTCTCACCGAGCTGTTCCAGCATCTTGTCGCACTCGTCCAGGATGAAGTGTTTGATGTGGCGCAGGTTGAGACTCTTGTTGCGCGAGAGGGCCAGGATGCGGCCGGGCGTCCCCACCACTATGTGAGGACTCTCTCTCTTCAGCGTCTCCTCGTCCTTCTTTATGGGCAAACCGCCAAAGAACACCGCCACCTGAGGCGACAGAAAACAACGGAAAAGCATTAGGCCAAGTGCGCTGAGAAGAATAACAACTTTTATTTATACGACACTGTTTTCTCACCTGAGTGTTCTTTTTAAAGGAGAAATAAAAATAAACATAAAAAAAACATAAAGATTTGCTTGATACATGATAAAAACCCGTGCAGTATTTGACTTGGAAACAATCAAATGTGAAACAACTGGGGTTGTGAATTTAAAAGACATTTTTCTAAAGATATTTTCAAACCTTGACAGCAGGCATGTACTTRGAGAAGCGCTCGTACTCCTTGCTGATCTGGAACGCCAGCTCTCGGGTATGACACATCACCAGCACTGACACCTGAGAATGAGAAATGACACTTCCTTATAGATATTACGAATCGTGTACAGAAAAAAAAAAAAAACAGTAAAGGTTACTGTGAATCATTTACATCCGTCCTGGTGCAATGAGTCCATACGAGAAGTCACAATTTGTTAAAACGAGTGCAATGTAAGTGTCTCAGTGTAAAGCGTGGTGGTTGTGTTATCATGTTGAGAGTTCCTCTTAGATCTTTTCCGAGACCCCAAAAGTCTAGTTCGTTTTGATAACACAGTGAGAACACGATCGCTCCAGGCTCGGGAAGCRTGCCGAGCACAGATGTAAGCAGGAACTGTCTACGCTAATGCACATGTTCTGGACGTGCCCAAAGTTATATCATTTTTAGAGGGTTTTTTTTTTTCATACTTTGTCAAAAAATATGCCAAATCCCGTTAGATCCATCCCGCTTTATTGCACTTTTTGGTCATGATTCGCCTGATATGGTCGCCTTTAGCTCCCTTCTCGTTAGAAGAATGATCCTGTTTAAGTGGAATGAGTCATTGCCACCAGTGGGCGCACACTGGATTAAAGAGGTCTTGTATTTTTATTAATCTAGTCTTTCATAAAGGGATCCATGCTCTTAGGAATTTTATGATGTCTGGCAACCATTTAAGAACCTTAGATGAAGAAGTATTAGATCTGTAAAAAAAAAAAWTTAATTCCTTTTCTCTTTTTTTAATTATTCTTTTGTTGGCGGCACTGTGGTGTAGTGGTTAGCACTGTCGCCTTGCACCTCCAGGGTCTGGGTTCGATTCCCAGCCAGGTTTGGTGGGTTTCCTCCGGGTACTCCGACCCACAGTCCAAACAGATGTAGGTTTGGTTAACTGGCGTTCCCAAATTGGCTGTAGTGAGTGTGTGCATGTGTGTGTGCTCTGTGATGGATTCGCACCCGGTCTAGGATGTACCCCGCCTTGTGCCCTAAGTCTCCTGGAATAGGCTCTAGACCCCCCGTGACCCTGAATACAGGATTAAGCGGTATAGATGATGAGAGAGTGATGAGTGAGTATTCTTTTGTTTGATGTGTAATTTATTCATTATATTATATTATATATTATATATATTATATATTATTTTTCTTATTTCTTTTTCTGCTGACTAGTTGTTTGTGTGGTGAAAAAAAAAGTTTACCATGTACGTATGTATATGTAATTTGTTTTATATTTCCAATAAAAAAAAAAGGTTAACTGCCTTGTTCTCTTCTTCTCTCATGTTTAATGGTGGCTTGCAAACCAAGTGTGCAGAGAACGAAAAAAAAAATAGGTGCGTTCTGGTTGGCCTAAAGTACCCTGTGAAGTATACTTCATACCTGGGCATGGTACAAATCAATCATGCCTAATGTGAAAATGCCCTTGAACTCACTTGGTTTTTTATATGACAACCTCCTTTAATCAATATTACTCAGCATCCCTTATTATTCAGGCGCCGACTGAAAAATCTCGTAATCTTGAATAATCTGGCCATCACATAAACCGATACTATTGTGACGACGCAAACATACACGAGTCGACCCCTATTTTGTCATAAAATATCACCAAGATGTCAGATTTGCAATAGGCCAAGTTTTTATCTAAAGCGAAACCACATGAGGGAAGGTCTGCCAAAAGCTTTAACACACCTTAACAAACTTTATTCTTTGTTAAGAACAACGCAGTAATAATAATCTGAGGATGAAAAATTTACTTTTTTTTTTTTTTTTTAGTATTTTACCTGTCCGGTCACTGGCTCCAGCTGCTGAAGTGTCGCCAAGACAAAAACAGCCGTCTTCCCCATACCCGACTTGGCCTGGCACAACACGTCCATGCCCAGGATGGCCTGTGGAATGCACTCGTGCTGAACTGAAAGAAGAAGAGTGCCCAATTAACGCATCTCCACACACATTGCTTTATCGCTTTACCCCTCATTCCTCTCACCCTCGGACGGATGCTCGAAGCCGCAGTCCACGATAGCCCTGAGGAGCTCGGGCTTCAACAGGAAGTCCCTGAACCCTGAAGAGTGGATGGAAACGTAGGATCCTTTGAGTCCCTCTTTCCTCAAGGCCACGGTGCTGTTGTCTCCAGCAAGCCCTCCGTCCCCGACGCCTCCTGCCGTGTCCACCTCATCCTCCTCGTAGTCTAACAGCTCGCTGTCTACGTCGTTCTCCGTCATTCTGTGGGGAGAATGGGGAAATAAGCGCAGGTTTTCTCCAAACTCGGTGACTCAACCCAAGTCATTACACACACAAAACATTTCAAACGCGTATTAGTCGTCAACAAATCATGTTGTTGTAAGAAGTTCCGCGCCCTCGCAGCCACTCGACCCGCATGCTCACTGTCAAGTTGAGTTTTGAGCCTTTGGAGGCATTTGAAGAGGTAAAAACATTGCTGTTTCTTTATGATCCTACAGGTGGCGMACTCTGTACTGTTTACACTTTTTCATCCCGCGTGGTAGGAGTGAATTATTGTAGTTGCCAGAGAGCGGAGACTCTGATGGGCCGGACACGTGGCGCAACAAGATGACAACCGGTGGAGGGATCAAACAACGTTCTGGTGTAACAACCAGCAACCGCTAACCTCTGGAGGGAAATAAAMTGAAAAGTCGTTTGGGGAAAAACTGGTATCAACAAGCTAGAAATCACGAACTTTACAGAAGGCGACTGAAGCATCTGCTTCAAGTCTCGAGTTAATCTGAAGTTAAATGTTAAAATCTTAGTTAGTGAGTAAGAAAACATTGTAATGTTAGAAGGAACGGACTACGTATAATTAATTATTAAACTTTTGTTAAAGGTTTAAAATTGTAACAAAGTCAGGAGAAAATGTAATATCGAATATCAAAATGGAATATTTATAAAAATCAAAAATATAGAATTGCAATTTTTATCGAATCGTTACTTGGGTATCGTGACAATATCGTATCGGTAGTGACTGGTGGTTTCGATGCTGAATATTTTTTATTAAATTATACAAATTTGACTTAGAGCCATGCTAGGATAGCTTCTAAAGCTGTAACTGGTTGGGATGGCAACAGTCACGTGACCACATAGCCGCACCATGTCAACCATAATAATAACAACAACAATTATTATTTTTATTATAATTATAATAACGATGATAATCCTGAAAACACATGAGCTATGAAATGTAAATAATGTACTACAGTCCTACAAACATTACACTTATTATTCGGACCGCTTATATGAATAATATCGGTGACAAATAACGCTGTACGGTGTAACCTGATTAGCATTGCTAGCTCGCGTTCTTGTTGTGCTTTCCCAAAACCCCGAAATAACAAGCTTCCATGCTTATATCACTTATCACATTTATATCTCACATGCACGCAAAACAAACACTTACTCCGAATTCACTGTGCTGCAATATATTTCGTGAATTTCGCTTCACTTGCTCGCGCGGCTCTACTGACGTCATTTGCGTGCGACAGACACGTCAAAGCCCCCGAACACACCGCTGTCCTGTGTACTTGCCTGAAAGAAAATACAAGCTGTTTCGGATTCTCACGTGTCTGCTGTTATTATCAATATTATTATTAATTTGAATCAATTTTAGCCCTTTTAAAATCCGCCAACGAACAGTAAGTATATTATTGACATTATTGAATGTAGAGAACACGTGCTGAACACACGGAGCACACACGTGGATAGGTTACTGTTGTGTATGGTGTCTCAGTTCTTTGCTTGGTATCCATATTTTACAGAAATATATATTTTTGCACTTATTTCCTTATTATTACAATAATTATTATTACTATTGTTATTATTATTATTAGAAGAAGAAGAATGTCGTGTTTCAAGGGGGATATAAACTTTTGCCCTGAGTGTGGTAATATCCTTCCTATCCCTGGACATCATGATTACATTACCTGYCCTCGATGTGCCTTCAGCATCCCTGTCCGAGGTGAGACTTAATTTCATTTCATTCTCACTTACTTAACCATTAAATCTGCTGACTCATCATACTAATAAACAGAGTTTTTAAACATACAATAAATATGTATGTTTACAGTTTCAACACTAGATGGCGCACTACATGGACACATATCTTTTCTAAATGTTATTGTTAAACTATAGAGAAGTGTATTAAATTGAAGACAGGCCAGTGATGTAGTGTTTAGGAATGCCGTCTTGCACCTTGAGCATCTGTGTTCGATTGCCGCCTCATGTTCTCTCCGGTTTCCCCCCACAGTCCAAAGACATGCAGATTAGTGTTCCCTAATTGGTGTTGCATATCACAGGTAGGAAGCGGAGGTCAGAGCATAGGGTGTCAGTGGGACTTGAACCCAGAACTGCCCGATAAGTAACCCAGAGCCTTAACTGTTTGAACCACCATTGCACTTTTTAAATTTTTTAGCAAAAATGATTAACACCCAGACAGCACTGTGGGTTTTCTTTGGTTGCCTCTCACAATCAAAAGACATGCAGATTAAGTTAATTGGTGTGTTCCCAAATTACCCATAGTGTGTGCCTGTACTGTATGTGTGTTTTTGTGTCCTCTGATGGATTGCCACCCTGTACAGGGTGTTCCTGACTTCATGCCCGAAGTCTCTCTCCAGGCCCCCAGGATAAGCAATATAGATGAATGAATGTGTTGAAATAACAGTATAAAAGTAAGTATAAAAGTTTCTGAAGCTGTGGGAGGTTTATGTTCTTACATGAGCTAGGTGTGGTCCAGGCGTCAGATGTGAGATATGTGAACAACACATCTGCTGCATTCATCCTTCGGAACTGCCTGGTTAGGGTCACGCCCTTTAGTTTGAAAATGTCAAGTGGTTAAAAAAAAAACAGATCCTTGTACATCTCTATTTAAGTAAAGAGAAAGAATCTGAATTACAAAAATGATAATAATACCCTAAATGATTTTAATTAGAGCTTGTGTTACTGTCTGAGTTGCCTCTTTTGACCACCGGCACTTTGTATAATATTAATTATAGTATCATTAATGTTTGAGCATGAGTATAAGTCCCTCTTCTGTGTTCAGAACTTTCAGGGCAAGTCATCAATTCATCAGTGATGTTTAATTCATTAGAGAAGAGTTCAACTGCGGTAGAGAGTGAAGAAGATTCGGAGCTAAAAGGCCCAGTGGTGAGTTTTGAGCTTTAATTAACTGGAAGTTTAAAGCCAAAGTTCTTCCGTAAATAAGAACCCTGAAATGTCTGATTCTGGATCAGATTCTTTTGATTAAAATAAATGCAGATATGAATCCTATTAGTATTTATGTATTTTTTTATTCAATGCATGATCTGTTTATTGTCCTCGAATGGTTTAACAGGTCGACAGGAGGTGTTCACGCTGCAATAAAGAAGGAATGGTTTACCACACGAGACAGATGAGATCCGCTGATGAAGGCCAGACAGTGTTTTTCACCTGCATACACTGCAGGTAAGGTTTCAAATGACCCGAACAAGTCAATTAGTTTATCTAAAGCGCCGGATGGAGCTTGGTCGCTTTCCGCAACATTATCCACTAAGGAGATTCCATCGACGATTTAACTAGAAGCGGTGAAATCAGATGTAGACTGAGATTTGATTTAGATTAATTTCGTCATGGAGAGGAGCATGAGGTTAAAACTGCTTCTTATGAGACTAAATGCTGAACATTAATTTAGGATTTAGGTATGAATAAGATGCACAGACTTTGTAACATAATTACAATTAATTTTTTCTTTAATAGTAAATAAAATGTGATTAATAAATTCGTTCATCTTTAATTTCTCAGTGTTTCTTCTGGAACTTATGGACTTCCTGTAAAATCCTAACTTTATCAAATTCAATATTGTTTAAATTTATTATTATTATTATGTTAACAAAAATATAGTCAAATATATATTTATGTATTTTATTATTATATATTTTTGGTAGACAAAATTAGCATCTAAACACTTGAGCATATGAGAGAAACATAACATACAGGAGTAACAAATACATGAGTGGGTTTATAAGTGTGGTTTGTACAAATGTACAGAACTGTGCAAAAGTCTTGACACCCCTCCCCCCCTCCCACACATTAATTTACACTTTCTTGTATTTTAATTAAGAAATATATATATATTTGCCTCTCATTTTCAGTCCAGTCCCTATACATGAGCAGTTTCAGAGCTATTGAGACGGTCACATAAACACCCGGTTGTTTAAATAGTATCTTTAGGCACTTTACAGCCTTTAATCACAATATGTAATTAAATATAAAGAAATGAGAGGGACTCAAGACTGTTGAACACCACTGTTTCTCTGTATACATAGGATTTATTAACAGAAAGTGAATCACTTCTCGTCTGATTTTCTGTTTAAACAGGTACCAAGAAAAGGAGGATTCATGAAAGGATTTTTTTTTTTTTTGGCGAAGGGACACAATTTTCATGTGACCCACACCAAAGTGTAATATTTCCTGTCTCTCATTTTCTCTCAGTCTTTCTGTGCGTGTGTGTGCGCGCGYGTGCGTGCGCGCGTGCGTGTGTGTGTGAGAGAGAAAGAGACCAAGCTGTTTTACTTCTCAATTGTTTTTACAGTATGGTCTGTGTTCTCTGTTTTCTATTAAATAAAAAAAAATATAGCGGCATAAAACGACTGTACYGCTTTTATTTTCTGTTACATTCTTTATTTTGATTGGTCAGAGGCTGTGGAGCAATATTTTTTTACTGCAGCTGTGAGAGTTAGTTCAGCTGCACATTACAGACTTAACAACACCACACTCATATCCTATCATGTTATCATTACATTTTTTTCACAGACACATGTATGGGTGATCTAATCACATGTACTATATACAGGATGTTAATTGTTTATTCGTTCATCTTCTATACCACTTCATTCTGTATTCAGGGTCGCGGGGGCCTGGAGCCTATCCTGGGAGACTTGCGGGTACACCTCAGTCCATCACAGGGCACACACACACACACGTACTACAGACAGTTTGGGAACACAAATTAACTTATTCTGTATGCCACCGTGCTGCCAGGTTCTTAATAATTGATGTTCATGAATGATGAAAGTGCACTAGTGGCTCAAACAGTTAAGGCTCTGGGTTATTGATCGGAAGGTCAGGGGTTCAAGCCCCATTACTGCAAAGCTGCCACTGTTGAGCCCTTAACCCTGTCTGGAGGAAACTGGAGTTTCTGGTGGAAATCCTACAAGCACGGCGAGAACATGCAAACTCCATGCACACTCATGGCAGAAACCGAACCCAGACCCTGGAGGAGGAACGCAGCAGTGCTAACACACATGCTTCAGTGTTCATGCTTCAAATGTTGGTTGGATGATTGAAAAGTTTTATTATGTATATATTTACTCTAATAATTATTCTAATCATAATGCATTAAAATGGCTGTTGCTGGTCTCTGAACCAGCATGAACACTGTGTGTGTGTGTGTGTGTGTGTGTAACTTGCTACATCCCAAAACTGATTAAATAACATCTTAAAAATGCTCTTAATCTATAATATCAAGTATATAGTATTTTTTTGTATCGTTTTTTATTTGAAAGAAAATAAAGTTTATTTTCTAACATTTTAAAGCTTTTCAATACCTGTGAGACTTCTTTACAGATTATTCTAGAACGGTCTACACGGCCACGCCCACTATCCAGCGCCACAGCCAATCAGACAAGCCCATTCGGGCTCTCTTGCGTCACGTGATCGTTCCAACATGGCTGCCTCCTCTGCTCGTTCTGTAGCTGCACAATAGCAGTGTTACATTTTCAGGATTTTATTTCATTTTGATGATCAAATGACAAAATGTAAGTGTTGCGGAAGGATTTTAGAGCGGAGTTAAAACTCCAGGCGGTTGTTTTGGTTAGTTATTCAGATTAAGTCTGTGTTTATTATGTTTGCGATGTAGAAACTTCAATTGGTGGAGGATAAAGTGTGTGTGTGTTCAAGTCTGACATTATTGTCTTAATAACCTTTTGTTTTTTAAAGTAATCTTCCTATCACACTATTCAGGCATTGAAACATCACTGTATTTAGTTTTGCTAAGAAGCTTTTGTAATTATATAAGGGAGAAAAAGACATGTACTTGCTTCAAAGCATGGATTTATTATCATTTTATAATATATAACTGTGTATGCTTGTTATTAAACAAATACGAGTGGTGTTCAAGTCAAAACGGGACTTCTGATTATGAGAGTAAAAACGAGCTCCTGTAACGTACAAGTGGCGTTGGTGGCGAGTTATCAGGCGGTCCATTCGCTTAACATTGATTGTTTACAGCAACGACAGCAGTGAGCTCTGAGGCACCTCAACCAGGATCATCATTCACAGATGTACGGACGTCTTTAAAACATACGCACCATTTAAATGTTTTACTACGGCTAAGAGTCTTCAGCGTACTGTGCTTGAAACCTCCTGTAAGTGGCAATCATAAGTCCAGGTTTGACTTGAACGCCATCCGTATGTTCCCTCCGGTACTGTGGTGCCACAGATGTCCGATGTAGGCCCTATTCGTATTCCAACGCTCAGGAATATACTTACTTAAATCACTTACTGAAAGCAGGTGATTTTGATTTGAACTTTGGACTTAAAAACATGACTACACTTACTGATACTTCTGGAAATGTCAATTTCGCCACAAGTCCCGGTTTGACTTGAACGCCCATCGTACGTGTACAATCGCAAAATTCCTTGTATGTGAGAAAAATCCACATTCACAACAACTTTTTGTTTTCCATCCGGATTTTAATGCGGCAAATGTCAAACAGGTTGTCTTTCTGTGACTTTCCATTTTAGACCAAATTATGTTTGAATATTCAGTCGGGACAAACGCACCAAGATGAAGCTCCGGGTACAACTGCAGTGCAAGAACCTTCACGAATACCTGAAGGAACTGAGTCCAGACATCCTCGACAGACTGTACAACCACCCGGCTACATGTCTCGCCGTATACAGGTTCGCTTTCCGCATTGTATTCAGATGACTCCTATTAATCAGGCGCTGACATAACATTAATTTGTCATTAAGTTTTTCATTTAGTCTGCTGGCGTGTCTTGATAAAAGAACTTTTTACCACAACTCAATTTTTTTTTTTTTTTTTTTTTTTATCTTCTCCTCAGGGAGCTCCCATCTCTGGCAAAGAATTATGTGATGCGTATGCTGTTCCTGGATCACCCTCTCCCCCAGGCAGCCGTGGCATTATGGGTCAAAAAGGACAGCCAAAAGTGAGATCACATTCGTGGTTCCTTTAATCCAAGCGAAATGCTTAAATATCCGTTTTAAACTGCTTGTGTGTTGCAGGGATCATGATCAGTGTGTGTCTGTGCTGACTGGACTGAGACTGTGGCACAGCCAGCAGCTGCAGGGAGGCCTTCAGGGAATCGTGCTCAACCCTGTGTTCAAGGATAACCTCAGGATTGCTGTGCTTGGAGGGTGAGTGAACTTTAACTTTTTGTATTATATGATGGTCAGATTTCAAAATTCTAATCCTGAACCAAAGTTGCAACTGTCCTCATCCTTGTCTTGACTTTGATGTCGTTCAGCGGTAAGCCATGGGCGGACGAGGGCAGCAGTCTCGGTCCAGATCGGCACGCCCGGGACGTGGAGAGCCTGGACCGCTACGCCATGGAGCGCTGGGAGGTCATCCTGCACTTCATGGTGGGCTCCCCGAGCGCCGCGGTCAGCCAAGACCTCGCTCAACTCCTCATCCAGGCCGGCCTCATGAAAAGGTAAACATCCGTTTAGGATTTCTGTAATCTTTCAGCAAGGAGGAAAGATTAAAACATGCCTTTTTGCTCGCTCCGTCAGCGAGGCTGGTGAAGCGCCTTGCATCACTTCAGCCGGGTTCCAGTTTCTGCTACTCGACACCGCCTCTCAGCTGTGGTACTTCACCCTGCAGTACCTCAAAACGGTGCAGGTCCGTTCTCCACATATTTCAACCATCCATCTGTAAACTGAAATCGAATGCTGTTTTGTATTTTGAGGTTTTGTGCAATGTTTCATTTGACAGTCTAGAGGGATGGACCTCGTGGAGATCCTTTCCTTCCTGTTCCAGCTGAGTTTCTCCACCCTCGGCAGGGTCAGTATATGCTTCAGAGTCAATTAATATATGGGAATAATCTAGAAATTTTAGCTTGCTATTGTTTTTTTTAATGTAAAATAATCATATTTCCCCCAAGTTTGACCCTGATGGCTTCCCATAATCGCAACAATTTTACCAGGCTCTGTGTGATAATGGCACTTTTAACGCCAGTAATAAGGTGACAAAAACATCATCAGGTGTGATGAGCGACAAGCCTAGTTATGAACAGCTTCCAGATGTTTTGTGCTCGAGCTACTTTTTGAGGGCAACTAATTACTACTTACTAGAACACATGTATTAACTGTATGGTAGGTTTCAGACAGAGCTCACACTATGATTACCGCTGCAACAGGGTTAACAATTAAAGAGATGTGTTAAATGTTTACTTGTTCGAGATATTATGAGATTGCGTAATCTGCTTGTCATGCTTTTCTTTATTCCAGCATTGCACATTTATAATAAAGGGAAATCCGAGTATTTTAAATGACTGTGATTAAGTGGATACATTTTTTTAATCGGTTGACAACACTAATTATTGTTCCTTCAAATATTTATAAAGGTGACCCAATAAAAATCACTGACATTTGTAAAGAACTGCCATGTATGACTCACATCTCTGTGCACACAATAAAACTAAATCCCAAAGGCGGCCTTTTAACTATTAATGCTTATTACACTGCAATATACTGTACTGTAGGAACCCATCCACTATATTACTTCTGGCTATTTAGCCCTCCTAGAAAGCATCCAATGGAACAAAACAAAACAAATAGGTACTTATTTATTTATTTTAAACAACAATGAAATCATGTTGCAGTGTTTAGGAGTAATTATAGAAACTAAATAAAAATATTCATTAAGAAATGCAAATGTAATTTTATTGACATAAGAGGAATAAATCACCCCGTAGGATGTTTGTTCTAGACTAGTGAACACCTCTGGGTCGTTCTGCTTCACATCAGGTTGTATCCCACCACCTCTGCAACAAAAGAGCTAGATCCCACAAATAAAAAATATTATATAGTTAAAGGTTTTTCGTCCCAGGAACCTCAGCGTTATTCCATCTGGATTCAGAGATTCTGTTTCGTTTCCCCTCAAAGTCAGTGTGTTTGTGAATCATCTGTTAGTATTACGATACAATTGAAAATAAGAGCATTAAAGAAATCTATTAAACTATTCCACTATAACATCTAGTGCCGCTCAATTAACCGCAGTAAAAAGTATAAATACTACCTCAAATGAATTCTTGGTGCATCCGTAAGCATTACGTAACGCTGGACAACTTTTTCTGTTTTCTCATCACAGGACTATTCTGTCGAGGGCATGAGCGAGTCTCTGCTGACGTTCCTGCAGCACTTGAGAGAGTTCGGACTGGTTTTCCAGAGAAAGGTTTGTCATCATAAAAAATAAAAAGATTAAAAAAATCAAAGGTTTGTTAATGCAAATATAGAATATAAAAACCCCACTGTATAAATGCATGATGTAGTAACACATGACTGTTTTCTCAAATTGTCGACAAAACAGATTCTTGATCTATAGTATGTTGTATAAGATGGGTTTATTAGGGCCCAAGCATTATGACATCACATAACTATTACATCATCGCTGTAATCCTACTGATGTCTGATAGTGCTGATGTCATAGTGTGTGACAGGCCCTCTTGTTCTCAGAATTCTTTTTTTTTTTTTTTATAATTTTTTCCCAAGGGCTTTTTCAAGTTCTTAACATCAAAAATCAAAAAGGCGTTAAAATCAGCCCACAGATTGGAATAGGAATCTGCCGCCACTAGGACACCTGTTAGGAATCTGCTGCCACTAGGACACCTGTTAGGAATCTGCTGGCATTAGGACACCTGTTAGGAATCTGC
>QMIH01002297.1:63904-75866 GCA_003987875.1 Clarias batrachus | reverse complement strand
AGCCTCCACGGACGTACGGTCCTCTTTAAAACATTTGCACTATTCAAATGTTTTCCTGTGGCTAAGCATAGTAAGTCCAGGTTAAAATTTCAGGCCTCTCGTACAATTCTATTAATAAACAGAAACTTGGGTTGACGTAAGTGTTGCAATTGTGGTTAGGGCTCTGTGCAAGACTATCCAAAACCAGACCATGATCTCATGGAGCTTGTTTCGTGCAGAGGAGCACAGTCCAAAAGCATACTTGTGGCCATATACTGTAGATTTAATTCYGTGTATAAATAAAAATGTCTAGTAAAATGTGGTATGTAAATTGTGCTTTCTTTCTATGTTGTAATTAAACCTTTCATGAAAGGTTTAATTAGAGGACAGATCATCCAGCAGAGATTTGTTCTGAGAGATCTAACATGYTGTGGAATTAAATTTTAACCAGTCAGTAGTGTAAAAACAACACATGACCAAGTGAACAGTTGAACTCACCCTCCCAGAACCACACACACAAATAACCAATGACACATTGCTGTGCTTGTACAGGAAGACTAATAACAGCTCATAAATAAAGTCTGACCACAACTGACATTTAAGAGCAGCAGAACATTCACCATCTCTGATCATTACAATTAAAACAAAACTGGTTTACTCAAAAATACTAAGACTSTATTAAACCTATGTAATTGAAGGATGAGCATTGAGGGACCACTATGGAATCCAAGGGGCAAAAAACAAGATATGTAGTGGGAATATAGGGACAACTTTTTCAATGTGTCCAAACATCGAGTGTTGACACCTCTGAGAATCAAGCGTTCACTTCTGAGATCCTGGGAGAGTTGAAGGAAGTGTAGTSCGAACAACAATTAAATATCATTGTGCAAAGCAGTCTTGATCATTTGTATTGCCAACACTGATGGGGTTACAGAATGACCTTCTCACTAGCTGATTAAAAATCAGAATGCAATTCTGTACAACTTCGCTTTGGATATGACCCATTTTCATAAAAGAAGGACAGAGGGTTGAAAACGAGACGTGCTGCTGCATTCTGGGTCACTTGCAGAGGACGAATGGTGGACAGAGGCARACCTGCCAGGAGTGAGTTGCAGTAGTCCAGTCTTGAAATAACAAGGGACTGAACAARCMCCTGAGTAGCCTGTGAAGAAAGAAATGGGYGAATTCTTCTGAYGTKGTAAAGAAGAAATCTACAAGAGCGAGTAAGGTTACASATGTGTGATTGTCAGTYACCCCACGATTGCGGGCAGTACCTTAAGGAGTGCTCTGARAACAGCATYTATGTCCATACTGGACTCGGTAGGAGTAAATCAGTGTGTAGTAGGACCCACTCATAAAGTAGGTCACACTTTAGATTTAATGATATTCTTTGGATTAAGTATGATAAATTTATTCACMATTCCACAGTCTGTAYCTCAGATCACTRTCTTGTCTCAATTAAAATGTRTCATAATAATAATGTACGCACAATGCCGTGCTACCACATTAAACATACATTCACATCAACTACCACACAGAGCTTTTTCAGTAATCTCTCAGAGTTATCTCCTTTGACTGGATCACCATTTGACCCCACACAACTCAGGCAACYGAATATTTATWGTTGAYMATTTMTTTAGTAAAGAAAAATTATTAGAGATAAGAACCTCGCTCCCTGGTATAATGGTCATGCACACTTTAAAACAGTCTGTTCGGAAAATAAGAAGGTAAATCGCAACAAACTAAATTGTTAGTATTTCAAAAGGCATGGAAGGAGGGAATCCTGAACAATAGAAAAGCTCTAGATCAATGTATCTGTCCACTCTTATAGAAAATAACAAAAATAATCTTCGATTTTCATTTCATACTGTACCCAAATTAACTAGAAAAAAGTCCACTGCAGAAATCTCCACAACATCATGTAGTGAGAACTTCATGAACTTTTTCAATAACAAAATTGTAAATTCAGGCTTTGAAACCAAACAATTTAATTTGTTGCAGATGTTAAACTAACCATGTCAGATCAGAACCTAGAACACTTTACTCCCCTTGAAGAGAATGAACTAATTTCACTCATCTCTTCTGCAAAATCATCAACCTGTGAATTAGATCCTATATTGACACATTTTCTTGAACAGATACAGTAGTGCCAGAAATAACAGAACTCCTGTTGAAAATAATTAATTCTTCACTCAGCWTTGTTTATGTTCCAAAATCTTTAAAATTAGCAGTTATTAAACCGATAATTAAGAAATCTGACCTCGACCCCTGTCAGCTGTCCAATTACAGGCCAATATCAAACCTCCCCTTTATTTCGGAAAAAGATAGTAGCAGAGCAGCTATGCTGATATCTACATAAAAATAGCATACACAAACTTTATCAGTCAGGATTTAGGCCTYATCACAGCACATAGACAGCACTCATTAAAGTAGTAAACCTATTGGCCTCTGATCAGGGTTGCATTACTATGCTTGTGTAATTCGATTTCAGTGCAGCTTTTGACACCACTGATCATAGTATTTTCTGTCACAGATTAGAAAATAGTAGGAATTAAGGGAATAGACCTCTCCTGGCTCAGATCCTATTGGACTGATCATTATCAGTATGTTGATTTAAATGGTKATTATTCTGCATRTTCTCTAGTGGAGTTTGGTGTCCCACAGGGTTCAGTTTTAGGCCCACTGCTTTTTTCCCATTAACATGCTTCCTCTGGGTAGCATAATCCATAACAATCATATAAATTTTCATTGTTATGCTGACAATACTCAGTTATATATCTCATTATGTCTCAAAAACAGTTGAGACAAAACAACTTAATAAAGTTGATAAATGTGTAAAGGATATAAGAGACTGTATGCTAATTAACTTCCTTCTGCTTAATCATGATAAGGCAGAAGTTCTAGTCACAGAACAGCATGCAGATAGAAGCAAGATTTTAGATCACTGTAACTTTGGATGGCCTTTCTGTTCTATCTAGTGCAACAGTAAAAGACCTTGGTGATTATAGATTCTTTCATTTGAAGCTCATGTAGATAATGTGAACAGGATTGCATTCTTTCACCTCAGAAATATTGCCAAGATGAGGAATATATTGTCACCAAACGATGCAGAAAAAATAGTTCATGCTTTTATCACCTCTAGGTTGGACTATTGTGATGCCTTATTGCCTGGTTGTTCAATCACAGTAGATGCATAAACAAGCTCCAGTTAGTTCAGAATACAGCAGTGAAAGTCCTCACTAGAACCAGAAAATACAAGCACATCACCCCTATCTTATCTACACTTACTTTACAATTGGCTCTAAACTACAGCTGAATCCCTGCACTGTACACTAAATATACATTCACCTAATATATAACTTTCCCTCTCCCTGTATCTCCGTCGAGCTATATGTTGCTCCTGAGCTSCCAGTGATSCAGACCCCGCTGCCCTCTGGACCTATTTGACTCGTCCTGGTGCCCCGCTTCTGGTTGGAGATCTTGTCTCATGGATGCCCGTTTGGTCCCTTGAGGATGCATGTGGTGTCTGGTGTCAGTTTCACTCCACCATGAAGATGGTTGTGGCCTTGGCTGATGTTGACAGCTGTTTCTCTGAGGAATTGACTTGGCTGCAGTTGCTTGATAGTTCAGGACTGGAATTTCCTACAAGTCTTCCTGAGCCATTAACTAACTGGACTCCATATTAACATCAATTAACATCAATTGTTATACTGAACTGCCTGACACCTAACACACAGTATTACTGCAGATGAATTCTTGCTTTCTGTTTCACCCAAATGAGGATGGGATCCCTGTTGAGTCTGGTTCATCTCAAGGTTTCCTCCTATTGCCATCTCAGGAAGTTTTGCCCTCGGCTTGCTCATCAGGGACTGTCTGACCAGTTTGATTAATACTCATTCACATTTCATACAAATCTAAATAATTATTTTGATTGTGTAAAGCTGCTTTGTGGCATTGACAAATGTTAAAAGTGCTATACAAATAAAATTGAATTGAATTGAATTGATTGTTGTGCACGGATATCACAAGGTCTTGACCTGGGGATGAATCGCCATGGATAAACAGCAGGTCGGTTTTACTCAGATTGAGCTTCAGCTGATGAGCTGCCATCCAGGATGAGGTGTCTGCCAGACATGCTGAGATCTGAGTATTTGAGGGAGGAAAGGAGAGAATAAGTTGTGTCTGATCTGGAAAAGTAWTTTTTTTTTCTATGAGTAGTTTTACCGCACCAGACTTTTTACTTTTACTTTTGTGTCTCATCTGCATAACAATATTATGAAAATCCATGCGATGATATGACCCTACCAAGAGACCGGGTATAGAGGGAGAACAAAAAAGAACCAAGTACTGAGCCCTGTGGGACACCAGTAGATAATGTGGATCCCTGCCATGGCGCCTCATACAACCTATCTTCTAGGTAGGAGTAAACCATTACCATGCTGTTCCACAGATTTCAAGGATTATAAGAATAGCAGCTGACAGGTCCTGGAGGATGAGGACAGATAATAGTTTAGTTGATCTAGCTTCATGGAACTTTATGGAGCCGCTATGGAGCATGGCCAACAGAATCGTAGTACCTGTGGAATGTGCCACTTTGAATCCAGATTGGTTGGGATCATTAAGGTTGTTCTGTGAGAGATAAAGAGACATTTGGTTATAAACAAAGAATTTTGGAAATACAAGAGAGAAGCAATACCGGGCAGTAGTTGCTTAGCATTGCCTTCTTAAAAGCAGCAGGAACAGGATGATGGTTGTGGTAAAGGGAAGGAGGTCTTGTGAGATGGCCTGGAGCATTGTGGAAGGGATTGGGTCTAGGTGGTGGGGTTGGATGATGAGATGATCTGCTCAATCTCATCAGATGACAGGTTGGAGAATTCTGTTAGAGGGGAAGGAAAGTCCTGAATTTATGTTGTAGGAGTTGGGTTGGGAGCAAATGACTGGCGGATTGCTGCAATTTTCCTGTTATAGAATGTGACAACGTCATCAACAGTCAGAGAGGATGGGGTAGGAAGAGCCGGTGGGTTGTGTAGTTAGGAGAAGATATAGTGGAGTTTGCCAGAATCATGTACAGAGGCTTCCATCCTTTCCCTGTAGAAGGTAGTTTGGGCAGAAGTCACATCACAAATCACATGCAAATGTACTTTTCTGTATATTTCTATGATCATCCTGACAAACCCGGCTCTTCTACTGTACATTCAGAAAGTGTAATAGAGACAATAACACTAAAGGAACACAGAAAACATTACAAAAGAACAAAGAAGTTGAAGTGTAACTCTTGGTCAAAAGTCACATGATAATTTAATTTACACTTCCCTTTTCATGTAATATTGATGAATATGCATGTAGCACAAAGTTGAACATACTTAGCATTATGTGATTTATCCATATACAGTACCTCACTTTAAAAGTGAGGAACCTGGAACAAGACAGGTGCACCTGCTGAAAACTGTAGTAGTGATTTCAAACGATTATAAATTGTATGGTCATGATTTTCCCCTGCATCTGTTAACTTTTTTCCTTCTTGGAGAATACACACCGTATATAGATTAATATGAGGGAAACAAAACGAAACAAAATAGAAGCAGGTCAAAAAAAWTCCCATTATTCTATGGCTTTGGTGCCAGTTACATTGTGTGCAATATTTGTGTGGCAGGTAATAAATAAAGAAATATTTTGACTACAGCTAGGGGGCGATACAGGTACATGATAAACGCTGAATTACACTTGGTCACACTATATTCTTGGGTTATTGAATAGAAGATTAGGGGGTCAACAAATCAGCATACCAAGCTGCATATGCATATGCATTCCAAACATTTACTAAGGAGGTGTTTATCTGTATATCTGTGACATACTTTCCAAAGGCATTACATTCATGATATTTTGATGCTTCTTGAATGTGTGTGGTGAGAAGGAGAGATTACTTTGTGTTGTGTGAACAGTAGGGAAGTAAAGTTTAGTTGCTGAATTAAAGGAGAAAAAAAATTACAATAATCTGCATGAACAAGCTATATATACAGTTTAGCTTGACACAGATATTACAATAAATATATAATTACTCCATAATGCTTTCGAACGTACCATCTGTGTTGGACTGCGATATCAGTCTTATACGTCTCCGTGCTTTTAAACTCACACAGAGTCTAATCAAAGTAATAAGACATTAGTGAATAAATCATTGAGATCCATCTTGAGGTCTAACATAATGTCATCCTGTGTTGGCCAAGGTCACCATCAATACATTAGACAAGTCGAATATTGTCAAGTAGGCAGTTCAAATAAACTGGTACTGTAAATCAATAAGATTGTGTGGGCACAAATGGACATAAACCACATTTTGTGTCTCCTGGTATCTTTGTGCAAAACAAAACACTTTGTAATACATATGGAAAACAATGTGTAGTTGTAGGTAGATAAAAATACCACAGATAAGTCCACCTTGTCTTTTTTGTGTTCGTATGGCCAATCATATTGTGGGGGCGTGCCTTGCAAGACCACCTATAGTACAAGTATAATGTTCAAGGCATTTATAACAAAGTTTATAACGGAGATAGAAACACTGTTGAATCTCCAAGAAATTAAAAAAATGACCATTTTCTGGATTTTATTTTTGATCACCATGTGTAAGTAATACGAGCAATAATTTTCATTGCATTTGCTGCTTACATGGAATGATTTATAATTACAACAAAGTCTTACTGTAAAATCTATGAAGGTTTAACTCTAAAAGAAACTCATTGTAAAAGGTAGATTTAATTTTATAATGTGAATTTTTGAATAAGGTAGTCTTTAACAATCATATTTGAACAATGTTTAACTTGCATTCATTATCCAATTAATGTATTTGATATTTTTAAGATACACTCCAACCTGGTAGACGCTGGGTTACAGCACAATCCCACACAGAGCCACCAGTTTATCAGCCTGATAAAGAGCTCAGTGTGAATCTCGGAGACTCGGCTACTCTGCGGTGTTGTGTTTCTGAAATCCAAGTTGGAATAATAGAGCTGTTTAAGCAACCAAACAGGGAAAAACCTCAGATTATAGTTACAGTATATAAAGCTGCTAAAGAAACCTTTTACAGTGGATTCCAGAAGACTGAATTCCAGATAGAAAGATCTTCAAACTGCTTCAATGTGACCATTTTAAACACACGTCAGTCTGATGAAGCCATGTACTACTGCGCACTGCCGAAACCCYACMCTGTGTTTGCAGATGGAACTTAYTTAAAAATTAAAGGTAGGATTTTATTATTAAAATTTAGCTACTGGTTGCCATTACATGCCATTAGCATGTTCAACCTGAATGGCATCATATAAAAATGCTAACTGTATTTTCAGTAATACAAAGGTTCAGAGTTTAAGTAAGTCATTCATGATAAATGTTTATAGGTGATACATCTTCATAGGTGAACATGTTAATACTACATCAGAGACATCTGAACCAACGTTGCAAGGAAACAGCACAAACATGAACACACAAGAGAAAATAGGTAAGGTTTCTTTATAAAATGAAAAGAAACATTTTCATTTCTATATCATCATTTGCCCTAGTAAAAATTCTGCACTARTGTTGGTTTTCAGTAAAAAAAAGTTATTTTTACCAAAAGAGTTATGAAATTTCAGGAAAGAGTTTGAGAAATGTCTTTTATATTTATTTGAATCTGACAGTGATCGGGTTGGGAACGGCTTTGGGTTTGTGTGTAATTCTGAATTTATGTATGGCTTCTTTCATACTAAGAAGAAATTGGGATAAACGTAAGTGTTTTTTTTTTTTTAATCAGCCAAAATGGTTTAAGAATGTTCTGTCAACATGACTAATCTATCTTTAGTTCATGTTTTATTAGCAGACACTTCAACAGAAAACTCTTCATCAAAAAGGCAGGTGGACGTTCATGTAAGTAAATGCTTTGTCTTTTGGATTGTATTTAGAAAAAGTAAGCTGTTGTGGAAAGCTTCAAGGTAGCCCATAAGTTTGAATTCATTAATTTATTCATTTTCTTTACCGCTTATCTGGTACATAGTCGTTGGGGCCTGGAACCTTTCCCAGGAGATTTGGGCACAAGGGAGTACTCTAGGCATCTAAGGGAACACAGACACAAAACAGGCAACTTAGGAATGCCAACTGGTCTAATCTGCATGTCTTTGGACTGTGGGATGAAACCCGAGTACCGAGAGGAAACCCACCAAGCACATGGAGAACATGCAAACCCCACTCACATAGAGCCAAGGCAGGAATCAAACCCTCAGCCATGGTGGTGTTAGGCCACAGCGCTAACCACTCTGCCACCAAAGAAACAATAGAAGAGCAAATTTAATTCATTCTCTTGATTACAAGACTGAAAACAATTGTGAAAATCTACCTGTTTAACAGCATTTTCTTATTCACCTGTAGATACAGATTGTTACTATATCGTTCAAGACTTTGTATAATCAGTTTGATGAAATTTGCGAAACTCTAAATCATATCCAATTTAACAATGCTCTAATTGTATGTTATGTCAGTATGAATAAAGTTCAGTTACTTCTTTACAGTCTATATGTTTATTACTCTTAATTAGACTTATGTTTTTTTGTATTTATTTATTTTAGAAATCTGAAGCCGAAACACAAAATTATGCAGCGTTGAAATTCTCCAGGAGGAATGGCAAAGCAGAAAAAAGAAGAATGGATTCAGATAAATGTGTGTACTCTGAAGTCAAATCAAATATGCCACATTGTTCATCATAAGATTACATCTCAAATCTCAAATTTAAAATCTCATGCAAGACTATATGCCATACAAAAAGACAATGTTATTTTTTTTTCTTTTTTCAAACTTTTATGTTGCTTTTATGAACTTGTAAAACAAACAAAAAAAAAAAACTTCTGTAATGTTACATGTAAATGTTGTTTTCTAAATTCCAGGAACTCAGAATCAATTTAATATGTAACACCCACGATTTTAAGTTTTAGTCATAAAAGGCATGAGTAAAACAAAAAGGCCTGTGTGTTATAATTTCGTTATACATCCAACAYTCTCACGAACTCAGTTCTGTGTTCAAAACAATCTGCCAGGTTTGTTTATTTTCCTTTTCATCTACTTTTCTGCTAGAAATTTGAAATTGTATTTGTGTGTGTGTGTGTGTGTGTGTGTGTGTGTGTGTGTGTGTGTGTGTGTGCAAAATTTGACATAAGTTTAAAAGTTGCACATGAATCTGACAAATTTACATTAGCCACATTTATGAAAGGCCAGTTTGTGCTCTACATGAATTAGGGAAAATGTATTAGCTATTATATTGGTAAAGATTTGAAATTTACGCAAATTTAAGAAGAGCACTGAATCACTGCAGGTCTTCAGAAAGGCCTCAGACCCCTAAGGGTTTTAAAAAAGACATGTGACAGTCCATTTATGTAATGATGAAGCATCCCCCTCCCCCCCCCCCCCCCCCAAATAAAAAAAAAAAAAAAAAAAAACTTTGGTTAGCTTGTATGTAAATAGAGGCTTGTTTAAGTCACTCATTATACAATGTAAATAGATTTTTGCAAGTGACAGTTTTACTGGTATAAAACTGGAAAACAGAGCACACATGAGTATTAATTATTTTTGTTTTGGAAATAATAAATAAATAAATAAATAAATAAACATATTTTGATTTTAATTGTTTACCAAATAAATACTTACAAATATAATTAATAAAATGTAAAAAAAAAATGCTAAATTTCATTTTTATTTTTACAATTCAATAACTTCAGGTTAAACAGTATTACCTTATTTAAGCATGTGAAGTGTATTTATTCATTCATTTATTGAAAAGATCTGAACTTGCTTTGCTCAACATCAAATGCACTTGGCTAACTGTAGACCCAATTACAGAGAATATTTGCCTAGGGAAGGCGGGATTTATAGACATGTGTAATAAGTGTGCAGGAAGAGTGTGAGGGTGATTAGTGCACTTTGTATAAAAGACTCCATCAGGACTCACACCAGGGCTCTTTGTATYGCGGCATGTGCTGGATCACTGTGTTATACAGTAGAAGGTCTGCAGTCACACTGACAAAATTAAGAATAGGGACATATGCTAATCAGCTTGGAGGATTCTGGGTAAACAATTTCTTCAAAAGGTTTGCTCTTACTATGCACTTCTGACCTCTGGTGGCTGTGAGGGTTGTAGCTCACCTGCTTACAATGATGAAAGTTAAAATGCTGAAAGAAAGTTCTTGTAATAAAAAAAAAGAAAATGTGTTTGTAATGTCTGTCCTTCATATATGCCTCTGAGGTAGAAGGTGGGAGTCGATCTGCTCTCATAGGCAATGGGGTTTAATTAAGCCCACCCGGTTATGCTGTGGGCAACTGAGAGCTCCTTGCAGTTGAAGTATTCCTCAGTGAGTCATTGGCCGAAAGTGGTCCCGGACACATCGGTTATCAGCATACATTATATTGTCATTGGCATTGTCCTTCACTCTTTTCTACATCCTGCAAATTGAGAATGTAATATCAGACAAAATCCAGCCCAGCGCTTACTTAAATACTCCTATCCTCAAGAGATGTCTGAAGAGGTAGCAGGTGGCTCCAGTACACATGACAGAAGATCCAAGAAGGTGTATGTCCCAGCTTATTTAGTTTAATGTACAAAAATAARCAGGCTGACATTACTCTCTGAAACTGTACAGTTTCTCATCTTGTTACTGTACATGCAAAATGTAAGAATGCTACTTAAAAAACAACCAGAAGTAACATTGGAGCCCCTACCAGTACTACAATGGACCTGTGTTCTCCTCATACTGGATTTATAGTTTACTATAACACCATTATATATATATATATGCTGAGGATCTGTTCCTCCACAGCTTGGTCTTTCAAAGTATCGTCTTGAATCCAGATACCCAGTTCAGTTCACAAGTCTTTAGGGCCCTTATGGAGCATCAGTACATCAATGTCAGATCAATCACACACCTAAGCCTTCGACCTCAAAGGGCAAAAGGGAAAGTGGATAAATCATCTAAGGGATTGATATATGTTTTGTTCTGGGTTGAATATACCCAATATTCCCTCACCCCCATGTTATCAGGTATCATTCCCTTTTTATATTACTAGGTTTCTAGATACCTCATTTAGGATTTATACTGACCTAATGTTTTTTTTTTTTCTTTTTCTTTTTTCCTTTCCAGAGCCCTTAGCCAGGCTCTGGCTTTTGTCACAAGGCCACAGATACAGGGTTAGTGTATCGTACAACGTGACTTTTTACCTTCCACCCTTGCAGCTAGCAACAAATTATACTGCTTGGTGACAGAAGAACTAACGAGCAACTTTAYGATCACAAGATCACTCTAACCACTAGGCCACTGAGTTCTCTTAGGACATCTGAGATAGCTCGGCCAATCAGCTCTCTCTAGACCTCCGGCTGCGAGAGGTTAAAGAGAGGTCACCCAGGAATCGAACTCGTGATCTCCGGATGATTGGGCAAGCGCTTTACCACTGCACCACTCGGACCACCACTATGTTTGACTGTTGTATGATGTTCTTTTCATGAAATGTTGTGTTTGTTAATCCYGGATGTAAGAGAACATACAACTTACAAAATGTTCAACTTTTGTCTCAGCAGTTCACAGAATATTTGCTCAAAATCTTGGGGATCATCAAGATTTTTGGCAACTGTAATACGAGACCTTGTSTTTTATTTGGTCAGCAGTGGCTTTCACCTTGGAACTCTCCCATGGATGCCATTTTTGCTCGCAGTCTCTTTCTTACTGTTGAATCATAAAAGCTGACCTTAACTGAAGCAGGTGAGGTCTTGGTTCTTTTATGAGCTCCTGTATGAATTGTAGTTGTGATATTGAAATAATTTTGGTAGGCTGGCCAATGCTTGTGAATAATGGCTCTCAACATGGTTCTGTGTAGTCCCAAAGCTTTAGAAATGGCTTGTTAACCCTTTCCAGACTGATACAGTACATGTTAATTACTTTGTTTCTCAAATTTTATTGAATTTCAATAGATCTAATTG
>QMIH01002297.1:47606-58153 GCA_003987875.1 Clarias batrachus | reverse complement strand
AGAGTCACCTCTGCTGCGGAGGAGAAGTTCATCCGAGTCACCAGCCTCAGAAATCGGCGGTTAACAGCAGCTCAGATCAGAGAGCAGGTCAATGCCACACAGAGTTCTAGCAGCAGACACATCTCTAGAACAACTGTTAAGAGGAGACTGTGTGAATCAGGCCTTCATGCTAGAAGATCTGCTAGGAAACCACTGCTAAGGACAGACAACAAGCAGAAGAGACGCGTTTGGGCTAAAGAACACAATAAAGAACACAATAAAGAAAACTCGCTGAATTAGAAGGTGTGTCCAAAATTTTGGTCTGAAAAATTAAACATGTTTAATTTTTCATGCAGAAAGATGGAAACATAATCACAGCTCCAAAACTCGCGGTGAATCATTATGAATCGTACTTACGGCTACCACGCAAAACCACGTGGGGGAGATAGAAGTATAAAGTGGTACATAAAGCTTGCTGTCTTGGCGGGGACGACGGTCTTGCTTAATTTGCAGACGACATTGGTCTGACTACGGTCAGACTTATAATATCCAAAAAACTGCCATACCGGCGAGCTGACTTTTCCTTTTTTATTTACAATTTCCTCGCTCGCTGCCACACTCATTTTCTGCTTATGAAGAGGACTCCAGCAGACTAGCATGAGACAACGATATGGCGCAACCAAACATGATGCTGTTACATGATTGGCTGTTAGCGTATCACTCCCTACGTTGCTTGGTTACCAGAGAGCGAGTGCCTTTGTTAATGCAACCAAACTAGCTTCGCGACCTCTGTTTTCTTCCGACAAAGAATAAAACATATTGAACGTTTTATCGAACACATTTTTTATTGATATTGATCACGTGCCGTTCGAGATACATATCGTTATCGTTTTATCACCCAGCCCAACTAGGAACTCAGAATTGATTAAATAAGTAACAACCACAATTTTACGTTTTAGTCATAAAATGCATCAGTAAAACAAAAAGGCCTTTAATAGATAACAGTCCTGTTATTGATTAGCTTATATGTAAATCGAGGACTGGTGAGCCTGGCCGGGGATCAAACCCGGACCCTGGTGGTGCAAGGCGACAGTGCTAACCACTACAACACCGTGCCGCCCAGAATTGAGTACAATTATATTAATAAATCAGAACTTGGGTTGACACAAGTGTTGAATATGAATGCAGTCAGGTATCTGCGCAAGACAATCCAAAAACACACCATGACATCATGGAGCTTCCTTTCCATAGGAGCATTGTCCAAATGCATTCATATTCAACTTTGGGACGCTCATTTGGGCCAGAATCAAACCTGGCTGTGGAGTCTGCATACTTTTGGCCATATAGAACAAATTTCATGTATAAATGAAAAACTCTGGTAAAATGGGGTACGTAAATTGTGTTTTCTTGTTCTACACTGAACACTTTCATTACAGCACAGATCTTCCAGCAAAAATTAATTCTGAGAGATCTAGCATGCTGTGGAATTAAACTTTAACCCTTCAGTAGTAAACAGTTTGTTCTGTGTTCAAACATTAAGCTTTTGTGGGAGATTTTTTTCCTACACTAGTTATTGTTGCCTTAATTACAAATATTACACAAAAACTTTATCTGGATGAAGTAAGGCAGGATTTATTGCAGCAATAAAACCAAGTGGGCCAGCTTTGCAGTGCCTAAGTTGTGAACAGAAGCATTTCCAAAATCTGAATGATTAGACTGTGACATCAGCGGTCATTTTATACAGTTTGCAAGGGGAGGAGCGCTCACCTAGCCCCCTCCTCTGTACATTTTTTTCCTTATTCCTTATCAAATTATTAACCCATTATAATCCAACTTTTTCCAATAATTCTCCCATTATAATTATAATTATGCTTTTCTTCATCTTGTTTCCTTATGTCATTTACCTCGTCATCTGACTCCATATATTTTTCCCATTATAATTCATTCTTCTTAAATTATTTTCCATTATCTTTACAYTAAGTTTGTTCGTTATTAAAAAATATAGGGGTGGTGCTTATTTTACTATATATTCCTGATACGTCCAGTTTACTATACAGTTCTCAAGAGACAAGCCATGGGTAAGCATGCTCTGTCGCACTCATTTTAATTATTTGTCTTATTTACCTAATTTGTTGTATTTATGTATTCTATTTTAATGTTATAGCTAAGCGCAACTGCTCAAGTGGTGACTACATCCCTTTGGACGACTCGGACAGCCAGGACAGTCCAGAACATAASCCCTTTGAGGATACACTGAGTTTTTGCCAAAGTTAGTCTGATCGATCATTGACACAATTTTTACATAAGAACGGTCTTACTTATGTCAGGAAGAATGACTCCAGCCCCGGAGACCGCGTCCGGAGGCACATAGCCCTCCTTCAYATACTTTTAGGCCTGTGCAACCAGAGTCTAGTACTCCAGCCCCATCCATCTCAAGGCCTGTTGGTCAAWGAAGTGCCGGTACTCAGACTGATTCTAAGGTGTCTGTTGGTACCCAAACGGATTTTCCTTCAGCGTCTGAGCCAACTTTAAATCACGGCGCTTCTATTTTTATTCCTCTCACTGATCTTACTTTTGGTGTTGTTCTGCCTCAGGGTAGRTCTGACAATTGTTCCGTTGGTGTTGTTCTTCCTCAGAGAAGGTCTAACAATTGATGTTTTTCATCAATGGAAACCTCAAGGCCACTGGATATTTCCCTCTTTATGCACTGAAGCTGGCACGTTCCCTGAGTTTTTCCAGCAAGATGGTGCACCACCACATTATGGGTGTCAGGTCCGAGATGGAGAGTTTCCTGAAAAGTGGATTGGTCGTCATGGACCAGTTGAATGGCCCCCAAGGTCTCCCGATCTGACCCCCTTAGACTTTTATCTTTGGGGTCATCTGAAGGCAATTGTCTATGGTGTGAAGATACGAGAAGTGCAGCACCTGAAACTATGGATACTGGAAGCCTGTGCTGGCATTTCTCCTGCGGTGTTGCTATCAGTGTGTGAAGAGTGGGAGAAGAGGGTTGCATTGACAATCCATCACAATGGGCAGCACATTGAACACATTTTATAAGTGGTCAGAAACTTGTAAATAACTCATGAAAGAATAAAGTTACGTTAAAACCAAGCACACCATTGTTTTTCTTGTGAAATTCCCAATAAGTTTGATGTGTCACATGACCCTCTTCCTATTAAAAGAACAAAAGTTGGATCCAAGATGGCCGTCTTCCAAATGGTTACCACCCATCTTGAAAAGTTTGCCCCCTCACATATACTAATGTGCCACAAACAGGACATTAATATCACCAACCATTCCCATTTTATTAAGGTGTATCCATAGAAATGGCCCACCCTGTATATTTGTTATTTGATGCTTACCCACGCCCCTTGTTTTACTGTACTTTTTTATGTTGGGCCTTATACTTTGTATTTCTATTTTATTCACTATGTACAGTAGCTGCACATGCTATTTTATTTTGTGCCTACTTTTATTAAAATTATTTATTAAGCTGAGTGTGTGTCTTTTGGTTATTTGTCTGTGTCCCATTAATTTGACATGTGTGCACATGTATTCAGCCCCTGTTACATCACGGTTAAGATCGCCCCATGTCTAAGTAGATTACCTCATGTCTGGGGCTACACTAGATCAGCTGACATAACATCATGTCTAGGGACGTCAGGTACTTTTGGATACGCAGGGTACAACGATTACATCATCTCTAGGGTCTGTTTGGTACACACTGTCCACTAAGCATCTCACATCTAAGATGGCTACCTATCTAGAGTTCATTTGAGTTCATGCTGCATGTTCTTGCTACTGTGACATCACACTGTCCTTGGCTCACCTCTGTCTCCTCACCTTACCTCCATGTTCTTTTACTAAGATTAATATTTTCTATCATTATGTTGCATGCACAAGTATATTTAATTAAAATATGCTTACAGTCACTTCTGATTCTTCTTTTTTTCTCCCTAATTTAGTCATGTCCAAGTGCCCCACTCAGTCGAGACGACCAACGCTCACTCACGACCGTTGGGGTAACACATCTTCATGTCACTCCACCCCTGATTGGCCATGATTAATGTGGCCAACTCTCCCTTCCTTTTGAGAAGAAGCTCTAGACCTCTGGCTGCGAGAGGTTACAGCATCACCCGGGATTCGAACTCGCGATCTCCGGATGTTAGGGCGAGCACTTTACCAATGCGCCACTTGGAGCAACGCCACCTTTAAAAAGTATGGTTCCTTCYTGAAATTGCAATTTAATTTTTCTGTATATTCTTTTATTGCTATGATCATCCTGACAAACCCTGGTCTTCTACATTCAAAAAGTGAAATATTGACAATACCACTGAAGGAATACACAAAACACAAAMCAGCACAGAGGGCTCACATTGTACTAGTTTAACTGTAAAATCTGGAATAAAAACTTGAGTAACAGAATTTCAACAGAAAGACACCTTACAAGTCATTCTTTTTGAAAATGGCAAAATAAATTAAAAAGCAAGTGATTTCAAACAGTTATACATTGTATGGTTATGGTTCTCCCCGCACCTGTTGGGTTTTTACCTTCTTGAAGAAAAATGATCAAAATCCATGGCCATGCACAGATTAATGTGAAAAACAATAGGGTCACAAAAATTAACAGTATTCCATTCCTTTGGTGCCAGATATATTGTGTGCAATATGTATGTTTCACACGTTGCAAGTGATAAATGGAAAAATWGTTTGTCTATAGCTAGGGGGCGATATGGGTTAGGGTTAGGGTWCATGAGAAACACTGAATTAAACTTTCGAGGCGTTGGTCGAACTGTATTGGAATCTGTGTTAAAATCTGTGTTGGATTGCRTTATCAGTCTTGCACTGTTGTGGTGATAAACGCACACAGAGTCTAATCAAAGTAATAAAACATTAATACATTTAGAAAATGAATCTTCAAAATCTATCTTGAGGTCTAAAATAATGCCACAAATKTCATTTCTTGACCRAGATGACCATCAATACATAAGACAAGTTGAAATAAGGGCAGGGCAGTACAAATAAACACCAAGATGTTTGTGTGGGCAGATGGTCATAAACCACATTTTCCATCTTCTGATATCTTCATGCAAAACCAAAACACTGACATGGAAATTATGTGTAGAGGTAGGTAGATAAGAAAACCACTGATAAGGCCACCTTGTCTTTTTTGTGTTAGTATAGTCCAATCACATTCTGGGGGCGTGCCTTGTAAAACCACCTATAGTACAAGTATAATGTCCAAAGCATTTATAATAGTCTATAAAGGAGATTGAAACATTGTAGAATCTGTACACTGGGGACTCAAMTAAATGAAARAATGACCATTTTCTGGATTTTATTTTTGATCATCATGTGTAAGTAATACGAGCAATCATTTTCATTGCGTTTGCTGCTTACATGGAATGATTTATAATTGTTACAATGTCTATGAAGGCTTAAACTCTAAAWGAAACTCAGTGTAAAAGGTAGATTTRCTTTTAGAATGTGAATTTTTGAATAAGGWAGTCTTTAACAATCATATTTGAACAATGTAAAACTTGCATTCATTATCCARTTAATGYATTTSATATYTTTAAGATACACTCCAACCTGGTAGACGCTGGGTTWCWGCACAATCCCACACAGAGCCACCAGTTTATCAGCCTGATAAAGAGCTCAGTGTGAATCTCGGAGACTCGGCTACTCTGCGGTGTTGTGTTTCTGAAAACCAAGTTGGAATAATAGAGCTGTTTAAGCAACCAAACAGGGAAAAACCTCAGATTATAGTTACAGTATATAAAGCTGCTAAAGAAACCTTTTACAATGGATTCCAGAAGACTGATTTCCWGATAGAAAGATCTTCAAACTGCTTCAATGTGACMATTTTAAACACACATCAGTCTGATGAAGCCATGTACTACTGCGCACTGCCGCAACCCCACCCTGTGTTTGCAGATGGAACTTATTTAAAAGCTAAAGGTAGGATTTTATTGTTAAAATTCAGCTACTCATTTAAATGTAGTGATTTTCCCCCTTATTGCCCATTAGTAGGTTTGACCTGTATGACATCATAGTGAAAAACGAACTGTAGTTTTCAGTAATACCAAGGTGCAGCGTTTAAGTAAGTCATTCATGATAAATGTTTATAGGTGATACATCTTCATAGGTGAGCATGTTACCACTGCATCAGAGACATCTGAACCAGCTCTGTGTGATCATTCAGTGATGTTCGAACCAACATTGCCTGGAAACGTCACAACCATGAACACACAAGAGAAAATAGGTAAGGTTTCTTCATAAAATGTAAAGACTTAAATCTAAATCCTTTCTATATCATTTGCCCGACAAAAAAATAAATAATCTGCAATAGTGTTGGTTTTCAGAAGAAAAAAAAAATCAGCAAAAGAGTTATGAAATTTCAGGAAAGAGTTTGAATGAAGAAATGTAATTTATATTTATCTGTATCTGACAGTGATCGTGTTGGGAACGGCTTTGGGTTTGTGTGTAATTCTGATTTTATATCTGGCTTGTTTTATACTAAGAAGAAAATGGGATAAACGTAAGTGTTTTTCTTTTTTTATTGCCCAAAATGGTTTAAGGCCATTCTATCAAACTTATTAATCTATCTTTATTTCATGTTTTATTAKCAGACACTTCAACAGAAAACTCTTCATCAAAGAGGCAGGTGGGCGTTCATGTAAGTAAATGCTTTGTCTTTTGGATTGTATTTAGAAAAATTAATCTGTTCTCCAGGGTAGCCCAGAAGTTTGAATTCATTAATTTATTCATTTTCTATAGTGCTTACAGTATCTCATATACAGTTGTGAGGGCCAGAAACCTTTCTCAGGAGACTTTGGGCATAAGGAAGCACTTTAGACATCACAGGGCACACAGACACAAAACATGCAATTTAGGAATGCCAATTGGCCTTTGAACTGTTGGATGAAACCCGAGTACTGAGAGGAAACTCACCACGTGGAGAACATGCAAACACCACACACACAGAGCCAAGGCAGGAATCAAACCCTCAGCCATGGTGGTGTGAGGCCACAGAACTAACCAATCTGCCACCAAAGTTTATCTCAGACCAAAGAAACAATAGAAGGGCAATTTKAATTCATTCTCCTGTACACAAGACAGTATTCTACACAGAATAATTTGCCTGTAAATACAGTTTTTTTTACTTTGAATTTCTTTCAGTACTTTGTACAGTAAGTTTGATCAGTTTCCCGAAAATCTAAATCATATAGGAATAAGACCAATTTAACATTGCTCATATTCTATGTTCTATTCATGTCAGTATGAGTAAAGCTCTGTTACCCATTGTACAGTCTATACGGTCATTACTCTTAACTAGTCTTATGTTTTTGCATTTATTTACTTTAGGAATCTGCAGCCAAAACAGAAAATTATGCAGCATTGAAATTCTTCAGGAGGAATGGCAAAGCTGAAAAAAGAAAAACGGATTCAGAAAAATGTGTGTACTCTGAAGTCAAATTAAATATCCCACATTGTTCATTATAAGATATCAACAATGTTATCGTCTTTAATCATACATTTTTTGTGGTCAAGTTGTCAAGTTTTTTTTTTCTTTCTTTTTTTCAAACTAGTTGCTTGTTTCACTGCTGTGCAGCTTGTGAACTTATATTAAAAAAAGAACAAAAAATTCTGTAACGCCTCATGTAAATGTTGTGTTTTCACTTCCAGGAGCTCAGAATCAAGGAAATATGTAACAACCACACTTTTAACTTTTAGTCAGAAAATGCATAAGTAAAACAACAAGGCCTTTAATAAATACATGTAACGGTCCAGTTATCTAATGATCAAGCATTTTTCCCTTAAAAGGAATTTGATTAACTTGTATATAAATCGAGAACGGATGATCACATTTATTGGAGGTGGAGCTTGTTTAAGTCACCAATTATACAATGCAAGTTGAGTTTGGAAGTCACAGTTTTACTGCTATAAAACTGGAAACCAGAGCACACAGGAGTATTATTTTTTTCTTGGAAAGAATTTTTAATTGTTCACCAAATAAATACGTAAAAATATAATAAATAAAATGTAATACAAATAAATGCTAAATTATKAAAGTCTTTTCATTTTTATTTTTACAATGCAATAACTTCAGGATATGRGCGTAATGAGCGTAACCTCATTTAACAAGAAAATACCAAACATACCCAGATGAATGGATTTGATTTATTTATTCGTTGACAAAATTAAGAGCAGGCTCATATGCTGACCTTAAATAACCTCCCTGGCAGGTGCAATCCTGATTAGTCAGCCTAGAGGATTCTGGGTAATCAATTTCTTTAAAAGGCTGCTCTTACTATACACTTCTGTCCTTTGGTGGCTGTTGGGGTTGTAGCTCAACTGCTTACAATGATGAAAGTTAAAATGCTGAAAGGAAGTTCTTGTACTTATGGCTGTCCCTGGGACTGCATAAAAAAAAATAAAAAAAAGTTTTTCTATTTGTAATCTTTGTCCTTATGTCACATACTGTACAGAAGATGGGAGGTTGTCTGCTGCCAGGGGCAAGGGGTTTGGTAAAGCTGCATCTAATTATGATGTGGTCAACTGTGAGCTACTTTCAGTTGCAGTATTCCTCAGTGAGGCATTCACCAAAAGGGGGCCCCGACAAATTAGTTATCGGCATATATCGTCATTGGCATTCTCGTTCACTCTTTTCTACATCCTGTAAATTAAGAACATAATAGCAGCCCAGCAATGAACTGAGGAACTGTTCCTCCACAGTTTGGTCCTTCAAAGTTTTGAATCCAGGGACATGTCATGATCGGGTGTTACTGTACTACAGGCAGACCTGGCGGATGTAGTTGCCGCTGGAAATTAGGGCAGGCATAAACGCAGAGGGTTGTGAACATACGTAGTCTTTTATTAAAGACAAGTGTAATACAAAAACAAAATGAACAAAGCAACTTTAAAGCATAGAGCCACACACCAGGCTCCTTTAGCAAGCACAGGGCTAAGAGCTGGCACAAGGGCTAAGAGCTGGCTCTACTAAAGACTCAAAGGGGCGAGAGACTGCACAGGTTAGTCGTTAATTGGATTAGTAGCTACACTGTTTATTGATGTACTTAGTTACTGATCTAACCAGGTTAGTATCTAATGGAGTTAGTGGCTAACCAGGTTAGTACTGACCTACTGACCACACATGAGGCTAATCCAAACTAGCAGGTAAACCTACTAGAGACCAAAACCCACTAGCAGTCAATCCCACTAGAGGCTAAGGCCTACTGGCAGCTAAGCACTCATGTGGCTACACATTCAAGGGACTATACATGCAAGGAACTAAACAAGAGAAAAACCCACACTGGAAACATACAGAACAGTACTTACACATGGGGAGACACAGCCTAACTAAAGCTCCATAAATCCACTGACACAAGGAACATAAAGAAAAATAACAATAGAGCCTTCTTGAAACAATGATTAAACATGACCCAAATGTAAAACTCAAAGAAACTAAACAAACCCAAACAAAAAGGAATGCCCACTGGACAATGATAAATACATGCATTGCTCAACCCAGTTTCCCAGAACAAACTGCTATTTATAGGATGTTTAATGAGCTACCTCGGTTCAGGTGAGCACTCTCATCACCTGACCTTCTGGGAAACTGAGTCGACCAACAAAAACTACAAAACGGACAAACAAACAGTGCCCTCTAGTGGTGGTCCCTTACAGTACCCAGTTCAGTTCACAAGTCTTTAGGGCCCTTATGGAGTATCTGTAAATCAATCATCTGTATCTGTCAGATTAATCACACACGCAAACCTTCGACTCCAAAGGCCAAAAGGGCAAGTGGAGAGACTGAACATTAAATATGGGTGGCGTCTTTGCAAATATTTTGGAGATCATCCTATGTTTTGTACTGGGTTGAATATACCCAGTATTCTCTCACCCCCATTTTATCAGGTCTTGTGCCCTTTTCATATTACCATAAATACAATGAGATACCTCATTTAGCATTTATATTGACTTGACATTGTTCAAATCAAAAAGCAAATTGTAATATTATCCCATGGTAACTAGAGAAAATACAAAATGCAGTTTTAAAATCATTAAATTTTTATTTATAAAGTGAAAAACCCTTTGGAGAGTTTAACCGGTTTAAGGTCATGTAACAGAAATTCAATCAGATTTGGGTCCATACTTTGACTAGGCCTCTCCAAAACCTTGGACTTGATGGTGTGTTTTTGGATTATTGTCCTGCTGCATAATCTAAGTACACTTATGCTTGATGGCCGAACATTCTCCTTCTGGATTTTCTGATAAAGCACAGAAATTAATGCTTCCATTATGTTGAAGTTATTCAGATCTTAAAGCTGCAAAGTAACCCCAGACCAACCCACTACCACCTCTATGTTTGACTGATGGTCTTTTTATGAAATGTTGTGTTAGTTTAATGCCGGATGTATATGAGAATATACAACTTAAAAAATGGTAAACTTTTGGCTCATCAGTTCACAGAATATTTGCCCAAAATCTTGTGGATCATTAAGATTTTTCGCAACTGTGATACAAGCCCTAGTTTATTATTTTTTTACTGACTCTTTTTACTT
>QMIH01002296.1:64256-74952 GCA_003987875.1 Clarias batrachus | reverse complement strand
ATTCTGGATCCCTCACACCCAAGTCACCTTCTCTTTGAACTTTTGCCGTCTGGCCGACGATACAGAGCATCGAACACCAGAACAGTCAGGCACAAGAACAGTTTTTTTCCCCAGGCAATTTACCTCATGAACAGCTAAAACATTCTTCTCACTGWGCATTAAATATATGTGCAATACCACTGTGCAATATACTGTGCAATACCACAGATATTTATTTAACTTATTTGAAAGTATCTCACACCCCTACTCCATCTGATGTTAACCCCAAAAAATCCATCCTACTAAATTTCTTGTAATTTTTTTTTTCCTGTTTTGTGTCGTGCTCCTTTGTCTTGTTATTTGTCTTGTCCTGGAGCTCTGTCACCAAAACAAATTCCTTGTACGTGCAAGCGTACTTGGCAATAAAACTCTTCTGATTCTGATTCTGATTGACAACGGCTTGACCACAATTTACTTCCACTTTCGGTGAAGGGAGTCAACCTAATTTTGGGAGCTGGATTCAAACTCAGTTAAGGTAGTTCCTTGATGAAAGAGGGAAAGGGAAAATGCAGAGGAGAAGAAAAAGGTCCACAAGGACGCAAAGAGGTTAAGACAGCAAAACCAGTGTCACATGTCTGGAGCCACTCCTCTCTACTAGAGGTTGGGCCTAGATTGGGTGTTGTGAAAAAAAAAAACTGTACCTTCGTAGAAGGACTAAGCTATGTTAGTGTGGTGAAAGGTATAGGACAGTTGATCTGTGTCAGGGATTTATTCTTCAGTCATCATTCTCATAAGTTCTTGTGGGTGGAAGCATGGTGAGGTTTGTCTCATTTGTGGCTTTGGCTTGAGCTGGGTTAACTTGGAATCTTGAGTTTCTTCATCGATTCCTTGGGCTGGTTGCTCCAAGATGTGTTTTGTCATTTTCTTTGGAGGTTCCCTTGGGTTTACCCATGCTTTTCCCTTTTGTGCTTGGTCAATTCCATGATTTCTTCCACTGACTTTCATGAGGTATGGATGAGGGTTGTGATATGAAGAAAGTTTTGAAATTCTTCCATGTCTTTCATTCCGAGTGCCGAAGTGTGCTTGTCTGAGTCGGCAGTAGTAGGCTTATGAAGGTTTGTGATGACTTTGTCTTATTTTTAGCATAGCTACTAGTACTTGTTTCAACTCAGGGTCAGAAAGTACTTTGATGAGGGCTTCTCTGAGCAGATAGTAGTCAGTCTTTGTGTGAGCAGGCTGTCAGTATAGGAAGCTGCGCACTTCAGGGCTGGATGTTGTTCGGAGCAGGTAGAATACACCTTAGTAAGTGATGTGCAGTCTCTGTTCTAGAAAGAGATCGATGTCTCATAGATAAACGTGGATGTCTTGGCTGCCTGGCATATGCAGCGTGCATTTGTCTACGCCATGCAATGTACTTCGGAGAGATCAGCGTAGTCTGYCTTGCCTTGTTCCCTTTCATGCATAGTAGTTGCCAGGGTTTCTTGCAGCTTAGTGATTTCCACTTTGTCTTGCTCTACCTCATCACCCCCTTTCCATCGCTCCTGCGTTTCCAGTTCCAGCTGCTTGATGCGTCGTTGTCCGAGTGTCAGCTTCTGCTGGAGGTAGGCGGCATGCCTGTCGCTCAGCTTGAGGAACGATGAATGTGTGACGTAAGGAGCTGGTGATTTTGGACAGTTCATTGGGATCGTAGCACTGACTTGGGTCTTGTCTTATAAAGCTTGTTAAGTTTTCATCCAGCTGGTACTGTGTCTGCTGCTTTAGTGTTTCGGTGGCCTTAGGTAGGAGGCTGTCGGTTGCAACACTTAGCGATGTCTTCAGATTTTCACAGCGACTGACGTGGTTTGCGTTGAGACATGTTTTGACGGGGTTCTAGAACCACTACTGACACAGATGTTATGTTTGAGGAAAAAGAAACACAACAAACAAAATAGGGTGAACATATGTGTGAATGAGGCCTAAGTGTGGTTCTCTGTGACTGTGGTCCTCTGGTGGCCGTGCTATTAACTGGGAGTCTCTAAGGGAAGAGCTAGTGAACACAGTTAGCACAGCTAGAGAACAGAGGCAGAAAAGAAGAACAACACACAGTGCAAGGGATAGGGTAGCAATGATAAGCTTCTACTTTCCTATAAGATGCGGTTCTCTTTTTTTTGGTACGGAAAGGTTACAACTAATGTTAATCAGAGGAAACAAAAAAACCCCAAACTGAATCTGCATTTCTGATGGCAGAAGTTCAATACCAAATTTCATTCCCCCTTTTGTTTCATTAGGTTTGATTTAAAAGGGTGCTCTTAAAAAAAGGGGTTTTGAAATGGGGATTTCTCAGTACCAGTACTGCGATTGTTATTTAAAATTTTCTCTAGGCGAAAGAAAACAGTAACAATGACAGTATTGATTTACTCAGCTAGTAGGGTTGACAACCGTACACAAATTGAAACGCTTCTAGACGCGTCTTCAAATTTTATGGATGGTTTTCTACTTGACCTGATCTCGGCATGAAAAGGGAAGGTACAGTGAAAGTCGAAGACTTTGAACCTAAGAATTCACGTTTCAAAATATATTACGTTTCAAAAGTTCTCTGCTTTGTGACTTTCACAGGTACAATCCTATAATAGCAGCAGTAGTCAAGCTAGAAGAGGAAACTGAGAAAAAGAGAAGAAGATAGTGTACCTTTTCTCCCAGAGTTAGGATACTTCACAGGGTTGACAGAGTGGTGGTACTACTGATTCAATACATTTAGGTGCTTGGTTTTGCTGTTTTACGAGAAAAAGACTGACCTAAGTATTGAGAAGACCCCAAGTTTCCTTTGGAGTTTCGCTAACTGGATGGGAAGATATGCTTATGCACTAGGCTCAGTGATGAACTGGGTTGATTCAGTTGGTAGGGTCCTCCGTCTGAGCATACCAGGTGAGCTCCTGTAAGGTCTTACCGAACACTCCATTCCACAGTATTGCTGTGAACTGCTCAAACAGCCTGTGGCTTTTAGCACAACCGTGCAGGTTTCAGGGAAGGCATGTCAATGACTGACTGGACCGACAAGCAAATGAGCTAAACCCAAGCCTTCACCCAGTGTTGCGCCCAAGCCTTCACCCAGTTAGTTGTGTTGACTCCTTCTCCACTGCATGATTGCTGAAGCCTGCTGCGTGCTCACAGTGCAATACTAGGACCGAGATATTCAGATTACCCCCAGCCAGCACCAGTTTACGTCAGAACAGGTGAATCACACGCTGTAACGCACCGTGAGGAACAACCGTCACTGCACCAATCAAGCACTAGGGAAAGCGCTATCAACTTAACAGGCTTAATCGAATCAAAATATGAATTGTAGCTAATTATTGCGCTTTAATTAGCAAATTGAAATTGGTAGGAGCAAATTTTAATTAACTTGATCGATCATCCATCATTGAATTAGGGATCCAACTCTAATTGATTACTTAATAAAATAAAATAAAATAAAATTTTAAGTAATAATGCTGGTTGGCGATCAAGCTTGAATGATGTTTATCATCAAAATCATACAAGTAGTTACAGTTAAGTTAATCCACCAGTGTCTGTAGGATGAATGCTAAAACTGTAATAATGCATGAAATTTAATCGGAAATTTTGATTTAAACAATTAGAAAATTATCAACATTCAGGATGTCATCAAAATTTTTAAAAGTAGTTTTAATTAACCCAATGAGTATCCGTAAAGTAATGAGGAGTGGGTCAGAAAAGAAAAGGGGAAAAGTCCCACTGATGTGAGTTAAAGTTAGATGTAAAGAGGTTAGGTCACTTTAACAACTTTCGTACAGTGCATTCACAACTGAAAGATGCTACGTGCTAACCACGAGCCTTCGATGCTACTAGCATGGGCTTTGTTTCCGGGTCACGGTTGTTGCTTTGTGCACCGCTTAAACGAGCATTCTAGTCATGGGTCATGGGCAGTCGGTAAAATGGCAGCACATGTAACGCTGAACAACCCGAAAACACGAACATGAAGTCCAGTTCTGCATAGGGATGAGTCAGCAGGAGCAGAAGGCAGATGGGGTCGGGATCACTGGGAGCTCAGGAGCAGCATGTGTGGCTTCAAACCATCATAAAGCAGAATCCAGCTGGAGCTGGTCCTTCTCTGGATGCCTCAGTAACCTCCACTGCATGAAAAGAGCTGTAACCGGACAAATATGGTATGGGAAATCCCCGCTAAACTTTAAGTTTGCCAGATGTCTGAGGCAGAGTGCTTGGAAAGGGAGAATGCAAAAGGAAATTTTGTGAAACAACCAGATACCTCATGTATGTGGATGTATACGGGAATCGGTGAAAGCTAGCCGTGAGAGGTGATGGCTGTGAGGTGTGAAGGCCTTTTATATGTTAATAACTAGCAGAAAGAGGTGCTGTCCTTCTTATCATAGTCAGGTGGAGGGGATTGGCCATGGTGTGCCTTTGTCTCTTCAACTTGAGAGTTTGAAGGAGAAGCAAGCTACACACACTGCTCTTCTCAAAGAGGCTATCCAGTGTCTTGATGCATTTGAGCGCAAGTTTGATGAGTGAAGACCACATGAAGAGTCAAGCCATGTGCATAGAAGAGCTAAGAGATCGCATAACATGGGCATTGCGGTAAGTTGAGCTTTATGTTCAATTATTACCTTAGTAATGCAGTAAATTATACCTTGCCTAGTTAGCCTAAGCACTTAGCTACACATCTACTTTTTGTTACTTGCATTCTTGTAGGTTTCCATCTTATTTAACAGTTTGTCATGTCAGAATTATACGATGTTGTTTAAAAATGTATGTATTAAAGCGGTTTTAATTCAACATTACAGGAAGCTGTAAGAAGTCTCCATAATTCATAAAACAACCCACATAAATACGATCCACAAACTGGGTAAGAATGTTGTTTCTTTACCTGCTATGTATGGGGTTTTACATAATCATTTTAAACGTAATTAATGACACGACTCTCTTCCCACACAGAAAAAGTTTCAAACAGTGATGACATGTCATAATCATCTGCTGGAGGAATTAAAGATGACTTTTGCAGATGCATAAAATAGCAGACCCTGAGTGTATAAAGGGTAATCAGAAATTGTTATTGTATTTATTTTCATGTCCCTTTATTTTTGTACCTCTAATAATTTGAATTGTTTCTGTCACTTATCTGATTTTTTTTATCCAGCATGTTACAGGACTTACTATGAGACATTTCAGAGGAAATACTCTTTGTCTCGGCCAGGAAAGTCTCAGCTAAGAGACTCCATTAAGACAGGGGCTAAAAACTGACAAAGATGAGTAAGTGTACATCATCTACTGTATGTATTAAGTTCAGTACTTTTCTGAGTGTTTTTAGGTATTAACGTATGGTGTGTTTTGCAGTTGCTGGAGTCCAGGTGTAGGGTCGTTCACACAGATGCAGAGAGAGAGAGAACTGTGGCAGACTGCAATGCTGGAGCTGATGTCTGATGAGGAGGGTGCCATTCCGTGCCATGCTGTCAGCGTGTAATATCTAACAGGACCGAGCTATAAGGACATTTATTTTGTACATCTAACATGCACTGATGCATGTTTGTTTTAGTATTGCTTTCAAGTTAATTGCACCTTCATAAATGCACATTTGTTAATTTTTTCCCCATATTTTATGTTTTTTCCCCTTATTCTTACTTTGCTTTGTATATTTATTAGTGTTTGATTTGATTTTAATAAAAAAAAATCTTATTGATTTTAATAAATCAGTTCTATTGTCATTTTTTAAATGATGTGGTGGATGTGTAGTACTATTGGTGGGGCGGTGGGGGGGGTGGATAGGGTCTATCTACATACCTGCCCAATAACCAATCAAGTCACTAAGTTATGAGGGCTTGGGTTGGGCTGAATAAAAATAAGCTGGGTAATGTCCCAATAGATGTCAGGGGTTTGGGAGTGTTTTAAAAWCAACCAATCAAAGTAGAGATAAATAAACCAATAGGGAAGAGCAGAGTTGTGCAAAGGTGTAAAATGCAAATGGGGCTTGAGGTGTGAAGGTCTCCTGACAAAATCCTTGAGTGGATTATTTGCCATGGCAACAAATGGCTGTACCATGGAAGGATTCCTCAGCGAGATACATCCGAATTGGTATCAATCCGGAAGTATCCTAGCTTAGTGGAATTTGATGTATACGGTCAGTGGTACTGTAGATACTTCCGAAAATCAGTGGTGTATACAGGAGTTTCCCAGTACAGATACACCTCTTTTCATGCCCTGCTCGCAGGGTTGGCCTCTTTCTACTGAAGCTGGCACAATCTCCAGATGCCTTGGGATGGGTAGAAGAATACAGAACAGATGGACAGAATTAGCGTAGTTGCCATTCAGGATAGATGTACTGGAGTATGAGGTTATGGGATGAGTTATGTGTATGCCAGATTAAAGAGATGTGTCTTGAGTCTACTTTTAAACTAGGAAACTGTGTCTGAGCCCCGAACACTGTCTGGAAAGCTATTCCAAAGCTTTGGAGCTAAATATGCCCTACCTTCTTTTGTAGATTTTGAAATTCTGGGAACTACCAGAATTCCGGAGTTTTGTGATCTTAAGGAACGTGGTGGATTGTGGCGTATCAGAAGACTGGTTACAGGTAGGTACGTGGAAGCTAAACCATTTAAAGCCTTGTATGTAATAGTATTTTGTAATTAATTCTAAACTGAACAGGTAGCCAGTGCAGAGATGATAATATTGGGGTTATATGATCATATTTTCTGGATATAGTGAGAACCCTGGCGGCTACATTTTGGACTAACTGAAGCTTGTTTATTGCGGATGCAGGACAACCACCTAGTAATGTTAATACACTTAACACCACAATGTTGCTGAGATCTCGGTGGATCTCAGCCCTTTGTCAGACACGACATAAAACATAAGATGCACAAATACACGTGCAAACTTCATGTGCCATGCCAGGTTAAGTTTCCTGCAGCTTAGTTTTACAACCTCTCCTTTATGCTCACGAATGAGATAAGGTTATTGGGCGACGAGAACAACAATGTCGTCTGATCTTGTCGTCGCAGACATGAACACCTGACTGCATCAAGAATGTCTTGATATCATAGAAAAGGTGTCCTGCTATCCACAGAGACCTGATCTTGATGCTCATCTCAGGGGAAATCTTCGTCAAAGCTCGAGGTCAAAAAAAGTTATAGGCTAGAAAAAAGAGACCATGCAGCATTTAAACTAATGCATATGGGTGGGACAGGAACCACCCACTTTTTAACACTTGAGAGTGAGGAAATTATATCTTCAGCCACAGCATCCATTACAAGCTGCCATTCCGAACTTCCGTTTACTCCTCCCACTACGAGCTTCTTGAGTTGCTGATGAATCAGAGTTGAGGGTGGCCAGATCAGCTTGGTTGCTTGCTGTTCCGCACTGTGTTACCACAGGCTGACTATGAAGAATGGGTATCCAGAACAAACTGGGATGGTTCCAGAGGCAAACGTGGATTGCCAGTGAACTTAAGATATTTTTTGATGGTGACAGTGGGCCAGAAAGTTCCCTTCCTGTCTAGCACTGATAGCAAGCGGGTCAAGGACTGAGTGAACAAATTTCTTCACTCACTGAGGATCACTGTTGCACATCAACGTTTACAATACTAAATATAGTTTTTGCTCTATTTTATTTTGTCGGTTCTAAAACTTTATTTTTACATGGTTGGTTCTTTCTTAATGATTTATTATTATCTCATATAATTTGTTTTTTCATATTTAAAACATTTGAATCATTCAAATTTTTTATTCCTATTTGTTTTAATTATTTCTATATTTAAAATTTGATGTCTTTAACTGTAGCAAATTTAATTCTTGTCAAAATAATAAAAATGTTTTTACAAGCCCTTGAGCTGTTGTTTATGCTGTTGTCTTTAATAATGACAATAAACAGATAAAAACAGAGATAAAAACAATTTTTTTTTAAACTCAATATTGTGTGGCTATGATATTTCATGTTTTTTGGCATAACGTACTCGGATGTGGAACTTATCAACATTGTAGTATTTCTTTCGATACAACATATGACTTTATTATGACTTAAGCTCTACTTACAATTGAAAAAACTGCCTTAATTGCAGCTGTTTTGCAAAATGTCCCTTTGCGCCACCTGGCGATCATTTCGAAAATTACTTTGAATTGCGAATGATTTGTTCTGGCCGTTGCCATTTTGCCGCGACAGAGAGCGCAGCAGTAATAGACATTCCTCTTGACTAACTACTCTGTGCTTGCCCCCCTCAAGGGTTCACATGGCCTTGAACTTGACCTTGAGCAAGCTGCTGCCACCTTCATCCCTTCCCACCCCCAGGTGGCTGTGGCTAAGGAGTTAGAGGTGCAGGTGATGTCATCACTGTATGTAGAGCCAGCTGGATGGATGGGGTCATATGGCATTACTGACATCTGCTATGCTTCCTCTTGCACTTTTGTAGCTTGGACCTTTTTCTTACGATTTCCTTGTCAGTTCTTCAAGTTGTAACTGAGTCAGTTTTCTCTGTAGCTCTTTTTCCGGAGTTCCTAGCTTTTGCTCATTCTTTTCGTATTGGTCAACAACATGTGAAACTTAGTCACAGAACTGGTTGTGTGCTTTGCAATTTAAGCCAACCACATCATCCGGCTAGCATTTTACAGGCTGTTGCATGACATTTATTATGGCCTATTCTCTGTGAATCATTTACATCTTTATAACAGTCTAAAGGTGTGCTTTCCTCTCTATCAGTTTTCCTAATTTGCCTCTTCTTTGGTTTTACATACGGCTCTCTAGAGTCTTCATTTAAATCAGCATGACCTTCCATTTGCATTTTTTTTTAAAACTTCCAACGTTCCATTGAGTCCTGGGAATTGTTCTTGCGGGGGCACATATGGAGGTAGTGTACCTAACTCTTCTCAGCTGTTGTTCTGTGCCTCACTGTCTGTTTTCTTTTTTCACCAACTCTTCTCCTTCATTTTTAAATAGAGATAAAAACTTTTCTTTTTTTGCCATCTTTTTATTTATCTGTACACTTTGTTTCTTGTTATCGTCTAGGGGCATCAAATGTCCCTTCTCTTTGCCATTTTGGCATAATACCTTTACACAGTTTGCGAGTGTTCCGCAAGATGAGGAAAGTTTTGAAATAAATTTTGACTTGAAAAACTCGAAACATATGCTTCTTGTTTTGATGCCGAGTGTCACGTGATCAATGGATTTTCTTTTGCGCGCTGCAGAATTGTGGGTAATCGTCTCCTCTGCTCAGTCTTAGTGCGCGTCTCTCACTGGTATAATCAACATCCATGTGCGTGTACTGTTTACTATAACACTGTGACCACGTATGTGCGCGTAAAACAAATGCTTTTTTGTGTAAAGCTCGTGTGTACTGTTTATTATAAGACACATGTGTAAAGCAAAAGCAAGTCTCATTAGAGAGGTTAAGGCTCCATTTTCTCTCTCTGTCTTAGTCTACACTTTGTACACCGTGCCCCTTCACACACACACATATACAGACATATGCGTTTTTGTGAAAAACTGGTACGTGCAAAAAATACATCACATATGGGGACAAGCTGCTATGCTGAAAAAAGATTTAGGTTGCCAGTGGCCTTGTTATGACAGTCATCTCTTGATATTTTCATTTAAAGCAAATTTTTTGCAGAACCTGATTTTTCACCTACATATGAGGACAAACATTAATTTCATCATTTTTCAGGACATAAAAACACACACACACACTGATGTCTAAATCATACCTACATATTGAGACCATGGTGAATACTAAGTCCACTACACACACACACTGATGTCTAAATCGTGCCTACATATTGAGACCATGGTGAATACGGAGTCCACTACACACACACACACACACACACACACACTGATGTGTAAATCGTGCCTACATATTGAGACTATGGTGAATACTGTCCTGAACTACACACACTCACACACACACTGATGTCTAAATCATACCTACATATTGAGACCATGGTGAAGAGTGAGTGAGTTGAGAACAAGACAGTCATAATGATTTTTAAAAATACTTTTGCTGTAAAGTACCGAGTTTGAGAGGAGACAACAAAATAAAACAAACACCTTTCACARYAGCCATTGCAAGTTGTCCATTTTATCTGAATGTATTAGATACATTTATCTGAAAACTTGTTACAGCATTTATTCATTGTTGCTCTTATAGTTGTTTAAACCACTTCCTTGTCTTCATTTGTAAGTCACTTTGGATAAAGGTCTCTGCTAAATGACTAAATGTAAATAAACCACCCACAAAGGAATAGTTTGTAAGTAAAGGTTTTGCAGTAACAAAGCTTCTCCTGACACTCACTAAAATGGGATTTTTATCATAGAAGCAAAAGGCAACCTATAACTCAAAATATGATCCACTACTAATGTCACAAGAATGGTTTTATTTGTTTTAGCATCATTAATTATTAAACAGCTTTCCCACTATCATAGAAAAAACATGTGCAAACATTTATACATAAAGTACATACTAGACCAAAGTTCAAAACAACACCAGCCATCATATGCCATTTCAGCCCTCACATAAGTTTCCCTTCGTTTTTTGCGGACACCTCGGATGCCAGTAGCAAATATTTTGAAAGAGTTTTGAAATTAAATTATAGTTTAAATCATGCACATTACATAAAATTCAAAGTTTGTCAAACTCAAAAATGGTGTCAGTGAAAGCCATTACACTAATGCTGTAAATCTGTGGCAACTTATATTTATTGTAAAAAAAGGAATATAT
>QMIH01002296.1:29684-46142 GCA_003987875.1 Clarias batrachus | reverse complement strand
TTCAAAGTGATCCACGTTTTTTAACCACACTGATTAAACGTTTCACTGTTCTCCTGTTGATAATAAATAAATATCCCTGTCTTAAACACAAACACCTTGAAATGTATCCCCTCACCAAGCATTACTTTCAAATAAAAACACACTGAACAAATCCTTACAATGAATAAATAAATAAATACATATATAAATGAAATAAAGAAATGAAATAAACAAATAAATGAAATAAAGAAATAAAATAAAAATAAATGAAATAAATAAATCAATAAATAATAAATAAGCATCGTTACCCCCCCCCCCTTTTTTTTCTATCATTCCTCCAGGTCATAAAACGTCGTAAAGGTCATTCAAAGGTCAGCTCAAAGGTCATAAAAGGTCATAAAAGGGGGCAATAAAACTGTCAAAAGCAGTTTGACGAAAGGTGGTTAGGTATTATTTTTCCCACTTACACAGATGATTTAAAAAAAATTGTGAAAATCAAGGCCTAAGGAGATTTTAGCACCAGGGGTATATCTGAGGCTGTAGAACACTAGTATATGCTCAGGAAAAATGAGGACATCGATTTTGGTCTTGACTTTTACACGTGTCCTGACTTTGTTGGTGTGTATTCATAAATTTGTCCTGATATGTCACAAAAACAAACACACACTCTCTGCTTTACACAGAAACACTGATCTGTAGCGATTCTTTACATATGTAAAGGGAAGGTTCATTTGTTTTATTTTTACTTTAAAGCAGTGATTCCATTAGTTTGCTCTCAATTGAGTGTTAATAGAAAGATTTCTTATTTATTTTCCCGATAAACCAGTGTTTCCGTCAGTGTGTGTGCGTGTGTGAAACTCAAATAAGAGAGGAGGAAAGGTTACTGTGTAAGACGAGAATGGGGAGAGGGGAGGGTCTCATTTGTCCTCTCCTCTTACTTTAGCTTCACACACACATACACAGGGCCTGCACGCACAAACGGATAAACAGATTTTTTAAAGATAAAGTAAAGACCACTAATAAACACCTCCCTATTCAAGGAGCTGAAAATGTTTAATAAATCAGAGAATTTTTTGTTCAGATTTTGTTCATTAGCTCCTTTATGCAAAATAATATTTTTATAATGTTTTTTAATGTGAAGCCAGAAATTCATATACATTATTAGCAGAGGTGGGTAGAGTAGCCAAAAAATGTACTCAAGTAAGAGTAGCTGTACTTCAAAATAATATTATTCAAGTGGAAGTAAAAAGTAGTCATCCAAAATATTACTCAAGTACTGAGAAACTGTTTCACTCGTCCGATTAATTTTTTAGAAATTATAATAATTTTATACTTTTCTTATGAAAAGCCGAATGTAGCAAAGTAAGAGTAGCTTATAAAAATCTACACAAGTAAAAGTAAAAAGTTTGGTGTAGTAAAACTACTCATAGAAGTACATTTTTACTCAAGCAAATGCTCAAGTAAATGTAATGGAGTAAATGTAACTCATTACTACCCACCTCTGATTATTAGTGTGTTGTTTTATATGGTATACTTAATGTAAGTCTTCAAGTTGTAACTTAGGCAGTTTTGTCTGTAGCTCGTTTTCCTGAGTTCTTGGCTTTTGCTTATTCCTTTTGTAGTGGTCAACAGCAGGTGAAACGATATGAAACATAGTCACAGAACTGGTTATGTGCTTTGAAATTTAAGCCGACCACGTCTTCCTGCTAGCATTTTACAGGCTGTGGCATGGCATTTATCACGGCCTATCCTCTGTAAATCATTTACATTTTTATAACAGTCTAAAGGTGTGCTTTCCTCTCCTCACACACTGGGGTATTGTACTAACTCTTCTCTGCTATTCTGTGCCTCACTGTCTGACTTTTTTTTTTTACTTTTTCCTATTCTGTCCTCTCATTTTTCACCAACTCTTCTCCTTCATTATTAAACAGAAATAAAAACTTTCCTGAACAAATTATGCTCGCAATCCAAGGTTACACTGTAACCACCTCAAGGGTTCACAGGGCCTTGAACTTGACCTTGAGAAGGCTGCTGTCATCCTCGTCCTATCTCACCCACAGATGGCTGTGGCTAGCAAGTGAGTGCTGCAGGTGATGTCATCAGTTTATTCAGAACTTCTGTTTATTTGTTCATTAGCCCCTGTAGGAATGTCCAGGCCCCAGAATGGGCTATCGCTCTATTGCACCCCAGGGGGGGCCCCTTTTAATAAACTACATGACTCCAGCTCCTCCTTTTATCTGTCTTCTGAGACAATAAAGTCCCTCTCTTATCTGGAAGCAGGACTCGTAACAGGCCCTGGAGAAGAGTGCCTGCTATACCTGGAAGCTGTAAAAGCCCAAAGACCTCGACCTCCAACCATGTAAATTGGCCATCTGGTAAACAAGGGAGACATCTTTACACCTCTGAGTGGGGGAAACACCCTCCCTAACCTAAGTTCACTGATATCCCCTTTGACCTCCAGAGAGGCCTTTCCGCGAACAAAGGGACACATGGCAGAGACACTGCTGCCGATCAACTCTAAAAGTACCAGTGGGACAAACTGACACCTATATATGTATCATATTCTATCATATCTGTATTATCATGTTAATATCTATATGTATCTCTGTTTACTCTATCTGTCATAGAACATGTAACCAGCAGTTATAAAGTCTTTTTAACTAGATGAAGGCATGAATGAATGTGTGAGATATGCGATGTGTGGTATCTACAGGAAGCTTAACTATTCAAGGAATGCTTATGTACATGAATTACTAGTAACATGAACAGAGCATGTGTAAAGTTAATTCATGAAGGTATTAAAAGTTTCCAACCGGATAAGTACCACATGATGGCCATATAACCTGGCCTAATGTATGCACAAGGGGAGGAAACATGTGAGGCGGGGGTAATCCCGCACACCCCTCTGATTGGAGCAATCACTCATGGGATGGACCGATTAACAAAGGGTTAAAATGTCACGGTCCGAGCACATCGGCGCGTTTTCCAACATCATCCAACGACTGACCATCTGAAGGAAGCAAGCTCGCCACTCGGGCTTCGGCCCTTGTGAGCGCTACGACGTCTTCCACCGTCACATCATCCAACGACTGACAGCTAACAGCTCATCTGCTCTACGGCATCACGAAACTTCGTGCCAGAACTTCAAATCCGCTAGAAGAAGCGTCAGAGCTCCGCCGTCAGTAACCAAGCAACCAGCGCATCAGCGAAGGGCTTCCCAGAGAGACGTCATCACAGCGCCAGAGCACCAATCAACAACGCTGTGATTCCCTAACACCGAACATGAATCACAGAGGAAGACCGCAGCGCAACGCAAGTAAACAAACAAAAGCCTTTATACCTTGCTGAAATTGGTGCTCACGTCATAACAAACCGTTAGATTAAACCCAAGGCTCTGCTCTTGTGACTTTCAGGTCTAGTGAACATTACGAGAAAATTATGTTAACTTCATCCTTTGAACTGCATTGTGTGTGTGTGTGTGTGTGTGTGTGTGTGTGTGTGTGTGTGTGTGTGTGTGTGTGTGTGCGCGCATGTGTGTATTTAATAGCTTAGTTTCATGTATCGTAGTATAGTCAAATACATTCTTGTTTATTGATAATATTACTGGACCAGGACAACAGATCTTTAAGTTTAAACATTTGCCCAGATCCTAAGTTACCTTGCTCATAATTGTCAAATACTAGATTTTGTTATCATCGGTGGCCACGTGATAAGCAGAACTGGTAAAGTTACACTAAATCWTATTAAACGCTGGTCGGGTAGTTGATAAAGTGTACGCTATAAATTTCAATTCGGTTTTAATAAAATTGACCCGAATCCTTAAAGATTCGATTCACCTCTGAACCAGAGCTGAAGTCCTACATAAATGGTTGAGAATAACAGCGGGCATTGTTTGACTTAAAATTTCATAAAACCAAGGCATTGTTACTGTATCTTTGCTATTTGAGTGGAAATAGTTTAGAGACAGAGAAACGGAGTTGTTTAACTGTATACAGTATGGTTATCGCGGCACGTATGGCGTAGGAATGAATGAATGAAATACGACGCGAGTTGTGTTGAAACTGAAACTACAGTAGAAGTGAATGTTTAAGTCGCTACAAAAAGCGCATTGAGAGAAGAGCAAGTTCTTTCTCTTATAAGGTCTTCACAGCGAGCGAGAAGTGCATGTTCAACTTTCAAACTCAGCTATAAAGGGTAACTATTGTCTGCTGAGACGGACCAAGTCGCTATAGAAAATCGCACCAAGAGAGGAGTTAGCGTGTTCCTTGCCCCTTCTCTTTAAAAGAGGCCTCCCATAGTGAATCTGTCTGTGCGTGTTCCACTTTCAAATTCATTTATGTCCCGGTACCGAGCGTAGAGTAGCTAACTAAAGTCTCGATACCTCTTCATTCGCGGAAACTAGTGAATTCGACGCGGTGCTCAGAGAGAGCGTCTAAGCGTGTTTCAGTAAGTTGCGATCAAGGAAATTGTGTGGTTAAAAGCCATGTGTATTTGTGTCTTATGTTTTATGTCGTATCTGACAAAGGGCTGAGATCCGCCGAGATCTCAGCAACATTGTGGTGTTAAGTGTGTTAACAGCCAAATTGTTTGCCTCATTCTAACGAGTGAAGTCGAGGTCGTTCAACTACAGAGTTACTAGTGTTTTTCAGGTTGTTCAGTGTAAAACGCGCTGCCGTTTTCACTGACCACCCATAACTGTTGAACCAGCACGCTGGTTTAAGCGGTGTACGTAACCATAGTGACAACTGTGACCCGGAAACTCTAAACAACCTCTTCCGAGATAACTTTCAGACAGCGCCATCTAAAATCAATTGTAAACAAAGCCTAGCATAAGCTACGCTAGTTAGCAAACCTAGTGCGTTTACACTATAGCCTATGTGCATGTAGCATCCATGCTAGTAGCATCGAAGGCTCGGGGTTAGCACGTAGCATATTTCAGTTGTGAATGCACTGTATGAAAGTCGTTAAAGTGACCTAACCGCTTTACATTCAATTTTAACTCACCTCAGTGGGTCTTTTCCCTTTTTCTTTTCTGACCCACTCCTTATTAATTCACGGATACTTATTGGGTTAATTAAAACTACTTTTAGAAATTTTGATGACATACTGAATGTTGATAATTTTCTAATTGTTTTAATCTAAATTTTCAAATTCAATTTCATACATTATTACAGTTTTAGCATTCACCGTACAGACACTGGTGGATTAACTTAACTGTAACTACGTATATAATTTTGATGATAAACATAATTCAAACTTCATCATCAACCATCATTATTATCTCTAATTCACTGATGGATGATCGATCAAATTAATTAAAAATCTGCTCCCAATTTTATTGCTAATTAAAGCTCCATAATTAGCTACAATTCATGATTTGAAATTCAAATTTCAAAATGTTTTCTCCCTATCAACTAGGACTTACTTGTCCTCACTCAGTTCACTAACTGAGCCCAAACTGCATAGGGTTAATTTCACTTAAGTCTGGTGAGTTGATAACGTTTTCCCTAGTGCTTGACTGGTGCAGTGACGGTTGTCCTCACGGTGAGTTACAGTGTGTGAATCACCCGTTCTGGCGTAGACTGGTGCCAGCTGGGGGGAAACCAAATATCTTTGTCCTAGTATTGCACTGTGAGCACGCAGCAGGCATCAGCAATCGTGCAGTGGAGAAGGAGTCAACAAAACTAACTGGGCGATGGCTTGGGCGCACCACCTGGTGGCTATTGATGGGTAGACCCTAGGTTTAGCCAATTCGCTCGTCTGTCCAGTTAGTCGTTGACATGCCTTCCCCAAAACCTGCATRGTTGTGCTAAAAGCCACAGGCTGTTTGAGCGGTTCACAGCAATACGGTGGGATGGAGTGTTTGGTAAGACCTTACAGGAGCTCACCTGGTGCGCACAGATGGAGGACCCTACCACTGAGCTCCGACTGAATCAACCCACCTCATCACTGAGCCTAGTGGATAAGCGTATCAGCCCATCCAGTTAGCGAAACCCCAAAGGGAACATGGGGTCTTCTCAATACTTAGGTCAGTTGTTTTCCCCTAAAACAGCAAACCCAAGTACCTTGATGTATTGAACCAGTAGTACCACCACTCGGTCAACCCTATTACGTATCCTAACTCTGGGAGAAAACCCACACTATCTTCTTCTCTTTTTCTCAGTTTCCTCTTCTAGCTTGACTACTGCTGCTATTATAGGATTGTACCTGTGAAAGTCACAAAGCAGAGAACTCTAGAAACGTAACATATTTTGAAATGTGAATTCTTAGGTTCAAAGTCTTCGACTCTCACTGTACATTCCCTTGTAATGCCGAGATCCTACCAATCCACGGCTAAAGCAGGTCAATTAGAAAACCGTCCATAAAATTGAAGACGCATCTAGAAGCGTTTGTTTGTGTATGGTTGTCAACCCTACTGGCTGAGTAAACCAGTACTGTCATCGTTATTGTCTTCTTTCACCTAGAGGAAATTTTAAATAGCAATCGCCGTAGTGGTACAGAGAAATCCCCATTGTAAGCTTTCCCTACAAAAAAAAGAGAACCTCCTCTTATAGGAAAATGGAAGCTTATCGGTACCACTCTATCCCTTGCTCTGTGCGTTCTTCTTTTCTGCCTCTGTTCTCTAGCTGTGCTAACTGTGTTCTAGCTCTTCCCACAGAGACTCCCAGTTAATAGCAYGCYCGCCAGARGACTACAGWCACAGAGAACCACACTTAGCCTCACTCACACATCTGTTCGCCCTATTTTGTTTTTGTTTTGTTTCTTCCTCAATTATAACATCTGTGTCAGTAGTGGTTCTAGAACTCCATCCAAAACATCAAAACACCCACTAACGTCTCAGAACTGCGGAGCTTCCTGGGAGTGTGTAACTATTCACGATAATTCGTGGAGAACTACGCAGACCTCGCCCGACCACTGACCACCCTCCTGAAAAAGGATGAACCCTTCGTGTGGACAGAAGCGCGAGACACAGCTATGAGGGAACTCAAGCAGCGTTTGTGTTCTGCCCCATGTCTAGCATACCCAGACCCAAAAAAGGAATTCTACCTGGATGCTGGATTTTCTAACCACTGCCTCAGCGCAGGCCTCTACCAGCTTCATGACAAAGATAAACGGGTGATTGCCTAAGCCAGCAAAATGCTGCTTCCTCCAGAATGCAAATACTCAGACTGTGAGAAGGCCCTTCTCTGCACAGTATGGGTGATCCAGCGCTTTTCAAACTACATCGGCGCACAGAAGGTCATCATCGAGACATGTCACCAACCGGTCACCTTCCTCAATAGTCAGAGAATCAGGGATGGCATAGTGACTAATGCACGTATAGCTACATGGCTGATGGCACTCCAAGGACGAGAGGTGGAAGCAAGATACGCCCAAAACCATAAATCAGCTCTGGGGAACAGGCTAGCTGTCTGCCAGAACTGCCCGACGGACGCATCAGCCCCACTCACAGAAGTCAACGATACAGCCCAGCCACAGCCAACCAACCACAAGTACTTCGAGGAAAATGTGTGCGACGGGATGCCCACGGCATACGTTGATGGCTGCTTGTACAATCACCAAGGCAACCTTAAAGCCGGAGCGGGCGTGGTCTGGCTCAACGACGACCCCTGCCCACCACAGCAGTTCAAGTTAGGAGCTCACTCCTCACAATACGCCGAAATAGCAGCCATTCTCATTACCCTTCAATTGGCCGCGTCCCATGGCATCAAAGAACTCCTGATCTCTACGGACTCAAATTATGCCCGCCTGAGCTTCACGTGCCACCTACCGGGATGGAAACTAAACTGGTCCAAGACAGCTAACAACAAGCCTGTCAAGCACCGGGAACTCTTCCAAGCATGCGACGCTATTGTCGACAAACATCACCTGATCATCTATTGGAAGAAGGTCCGGGCACACTCACGTCAGCCAGGGCAGGACAAGAATCTCAACGACCAAACCGATGCCCTCGCTAAAGCTGGTGCATTGCACGGAGAGCCCTGGACATTCGACAAACTCCCTGTTAACCCATCCGTGGCAGCTATAACCCGCCAACAGCACGCCTCCGGCAGGCACTCCCCTGCCACCTCCCACATGGCTACCTCAGTCTACGTCACTGGGGCCGACTTACTCACCTTACAGGCATCAGATCCTGTGCTCCAAACCGTGGCCGCCCACATCTCTGACCCGGCGCCCAGTCTCCGCGGCCGACCTGGCCAGGTTTCCCAACCTCCGCCGACTTCTTGACATCAAGCACATGTTGCATCTCCGGGACGGCGTCCTCACATATGTCCCTGAGCCCCACACTTCACCGAAGCTTGTGGTTCCTCAAGGCCAAAGGGGGGTAATGCTGACATACGCCCACGATGCACCATGCGCCGGCCATCACGATGCCAAAGCCACCTACGAAGTGCTGAAACAGGTCGTATACTGGCCTGGTATGCAGCAAGATGTTGCAGAGTATGTAAAGGGGTGGTTGGTGTGCTGCCAATTCCAACCAGCAAGCTCCAACCACCGGGCACCACTGCAACGAAAGGGACTGAGCTTTCCATGGTCAGACCTACAAATCGATTGGGTGGCACCCTACCGCGAACAACATGCGGCAACAAGTACTTCCTCAATGTGGTTTGTGAGTTCACTAAGTGGGTAGAGTGCCTTCCAGCTCCCAACGACACAGCAGAGACCACTGCTTGCTKATTGATGAACCACATCTTCTCGAGATTCGGACTACCTTTAAAGGTGAATTCTGACTGAGGAACCCATTTCACTGCCGAGGTCATGCAGGAAGTGTGGAAACTCCTGGGCATACAAGCTAAGCTGCACATAAGTCATCATCCCATCTCGTCGGGACAAGTCGAACGGGTGAACCGAACAGTGACCAGCATGCTGAAATAGTATGTGGCCGCCAATCAGAAGGATTGGGACATGAAGCTTCATGAACATGAACCTGGTATTGATGCCGATCAGGGCTACCCCTCACCGGTCTACCGAAGTATCCCCGTTTGAACTAATGACGGGACGGCAAATGACACTGCCACTGCACCTGCTCTACCAACCTGGCGATGCAAACCTCGTCACGGCCTACACAGTCCACCAGTACCTGGAAGAGTTGCATCGGCACTTGAGAACGACGTTCACCTTTGCACAACAACAACTTCAGAAAAGTGCAGAAGGCCAACGAGCATACTACGACCAAATGGCCTCTCGCCAGGAATTCGACGTCGGAGACAAAGTGTGGTACTACAGCTTTGCCCAACCAAGTAAGAACGCCCCCCATCGTCTGTCCAAGAAATTTCTTCCTCACTGGAACGGACCCCACGAGATCATAGACAAACTCTCAGCTGTTGCTTACCGAATCAGGATCAAACAACAAACCAGCCCTTCGATGGGTACATCGAAATCAAATAAAGAGACATACACCCCTTTATGCAAAATTACAGTTTTTCAGTGTGAAGCTAGAAAGTCATATACAGTGGAACCTTGGATTACGAGCATAATTCATTCCGGAAGTGGGCTCGTATTCCAAAACACTCGTAAACCAAATCATCATTTCCCATAAGAACTAATGAAAACTCAAATTATTCATTCCACAGCCCCAAAAAATAAATACATAAATATAATTAATACAATCTATAAAATGAAAATAAAACAAATTGATCTGCACTTTACCTTTTAAAAAAATACAAATAAATCCTGACAGATAAGTGTTTCCGTTTGTGCGCGCAGTGTGTGTGTGTGTGTGTGTGTGTGTGTGTGTGGAATTAACCCCTTCCCTCACCTCGTTTTACAGAGTAACACTCCTCCTCCCTCTCCCCAACTCGCTTTTTAAGATTCACAACAAAGGTGAAGATGAGAGAGTGACGCTCGGTGTCAAAATAAGAGTCGCATGTGTGGTACATGATACTCGGCGCTCGTAAAGTAATACTTGCTCAGTTTCCAAATAAAAATTTATTAAAAATCTTTGCCCAGTTTGCTGAACACTTGTAAACCAAGTTACTCACAATCTGAGGTTCTACTGTATCTTTTTTGAAGAGGTGGGTAGGGTAGCCAAAAAAGTTACTCAAGTAAGAGTAGCTGTACTTCAAATAATATTACTCACGTAGAAGTGAAAATAGCCATCCAAAATATTACTCAAGTAAGTGAAAAAAAGTATTTGGTGAAAAGACTACCCATGTACTGAGAAACTGTTTCATATATATACTTTTCTTATGAAAAGCCAAATGTAGCCAACTGTAGCCGAATATAGAAGAGTAGCTTTTTTTTCTTCACAAATGTACAAGTAAAAGCAAAAAGTATGGTGCAGTAAAACTACGCATAGAAGTACTTTTTTACTCAAGTAAAGTTACTCAAGTAAATGTAATGGAGTAAATGCAACTCGTTACTACCCACCTCTGATTATTAGCATGTTGTTTTACTACGGTATACTTAATGTAAGTGTTCAAATTGTCTGCACCGCCTGCTGTAGACAGGTTAATATCGCTCACACAGATTGTCAACCTGGATTCATCAAACAAAGGTTTGCTACAGACTCCTGCCAAAGGAGATGATTTGCTGGCATAATGCAGGCACAGTTCTTCACAGTTGACCACACTCTCCTTTAATGTTCACCACAAGTAAGCATCAAGTGGTGTAAGATCGGGGGTAGGGAAAGAAATGTTCTCGGCCCCCATTCACCACCACTTTTGTATGAGCGGAAATAATACAATGAATACTATTAATAGTTTTCCGTTGTTGAGAGACCCATTTCCAAAAAAAATGCACAACAGGACTTCCTTTTTACAGTTGGAAACATGTGCGGCTAGAGATACACCTAATTGACAAATGCAAACGAGATTTCAAAATTAGCAAGTTACAATACAGTATTTTGTATTTGGCCAAACCTGTTATTACTGAATTCAGGTGTTTTAAACATGCGTCTTATCCCCATTGAAGGGCAATTTCAGCAAACCAAGACATCTTGGGCAATGCTATGCTTCCAGCTCTGTGTTAATAATTTAAAGACATGTGCTGTGGAACATAAGAGAGTGGAATGCAAGTGGGGCCATATGACGTGCCCTAGAGACTTTAAAAAGGAGACGAGAATGCAGCTCTTTGATCTCCGCGCGGAGGACAGCACGGGAAAGAACTGCACGAGCTCCTGCGGCACCTTCACTCCCACGCGAGCCCGCCTTCACGTCCCTGCCACTGAAGAGGAAAAGGCAGCGAGGAGGACTGTGTTATGGTGCCTGCCAGCTGGGCGCTGCCTCGGACCTGCACATGCACCGTTCACGTTATTCCTTTAATTTCTTTCCATCCTCACTCTTTTAACCTTTTCTTTCCCAATTTATTCTAAATAAATTATCCTTTTCAGACCTTGGCTCGTGTCTATGCTTCATGGTGCCGCCCATGCACATAGGGTCGAACCCATTACACCTTGCAAACTTTGTTTGCAGTCTCAGTAAAGTCAACATTTGTGTGTCCATATGCGCTCGCATGTGTGTCCTCCTCTTTCTCTCCTGTTGTGGGTGGTGCTTTTTAAAAGTGCAGGTTAATTAATCACGTTGTCCAACTTATGAACAAATCTAACTTACGAATGTGCTTCTGGAACAGAACTTACGTAAGTATGGGACAACCTGTATTATCTGTCTAAGGTTTATCCTGTGCCATAATTGAAATCTAAATATGAAGTAAAAGAGAGTTGTTTTGTTCTAGATTTAACAAGCTACTTATAGGCTACTATAATAAACTAAAGTGGACCCTTGGATTACAAACATAATTTGTTCCGGAAGTGGGTTCATATTTCAAAAACACTCGTAAACCACATTGCAAGAAACAATGGGAACTCAAATTATTCGTTCCACAGCCCAAAAAATTAAATACATAAAAATAATTAACACAAAATATAAAGTAAAATAAAACAAATGAACCTGCACTTTACCTAAAAAAAAAAAGTATATGATAAAAAATAAAAAAATGTTTCAGTGTATAGCAGAGTGTGTGTGTGTGTGTGTGTGTGTGTGTGTGTGTGTGTGTGTGTGTGTGTGTGAGAAGGCGAAAGTAGGAGGAGTCTGTGTGTATGTGCGTTAGTGATGGGTCGTTCATGAACGAATCGTTCTTTTTGAATGAATCTTTAATGTGACTCAAAAGAATGAGACTCTCGGAGAGTGATTCATTCATTTTCTATTGGGTGTGCATGCGCAAAGCATAAAACCTCCGTAGGTTATGTACAGGAAACACAAACGAGTACCTTTGAGTCTTTGGTCCGAGTCGTTCGTTCTTTTGTCACATGACCCCCATAGTCACATGACGCTATGAAGTGCCATGGATTCAAAAGAACGGATGACTCGGACTAGAAGATATGATGGTGAGCTGCTCATTGTTTTATAGTATGTCCTTAGCGGCATTGCAATATTTTCATTACTGGAACTATAGCCAAAATTTGTATATGTAGACGTGTTGGGGGTCTGTTTATTGAAAATGTAACATTTAATTTTATTTCTGGATGAAAGAATGAAATTAACTAAATGATTAAAAGAAGATGAATTCATTTTGATGAACGAGATTCAAAGAACTGTGTGGGGCACAGTGTCCAATGACGCGCGCGCCCACAGACACAAAGAGCAGGCTGATACAGAAAATGGATCTTTAACCTCTCTAATGAGACATGCTTTTGCTTTACACGCGCACACACGTGTGCTATAATAAACAATACACGCGTGTTGTACACACTCATACTGACACAATATTAAATATGTTTTATGCACACACACACATGGCCACAGTGTAGCAGGGGACACGATTACCCACAATTCCGCAGTGCAAGAGAGAGAGAAAAACCAAGACTTGCTCATTTTTCAAATAAATATTTATTAAAAATTGTTACTCGCAATCCAAGGTTCCAATGTACTAATAAGCTACTTGCTAAATGTAAAAAAACACCTGCATAAAAAAGTAGATCGGATTAAGATTATTTGTCTTAAAATGACTCTAGTGTGTTAAAATTTACTGTGCTGTTATTTCAGTAAAATATTAACATGCTGGAGTCATTTTAAGACAAAACTTAATCGTTATCCTATGATCTTTTTAATTTATCTGATAACTGAACAGGGGGTAAATTTGGCTGACAACGAAAGAAGTACAATTTAGCATAAACAAGCAGTAACAAGCAGTAAGAATTTTATTTATTCATATTAATAAGTTAGGGAGAGAGTTCTGCTGTAGACAGGCAGACGTGGGTCCTATGGGCTTCAACTTGAAATTATTGTATCACTGATTAAATTAAAACTCATCAGCTTATTTTTATCTTTAACCTTTTACTATTTCTACAAACTCATTAACGACAAGTACTTACACTAGTATAAATATATAGTAGTGGTTGGACAAGGTGGAGCCCACAAAGTGCCACCCTTCTAGATAATACTTCAGCTCCTCTACAACCCACTTAATAGCAAGGGCTTCCCTCTCTATTGTCTCATATTTTTGTTCGGTGGGTAAAAGTTTTCTACTCATAGTCTTGGAGGCATCCATGTGGACAAGGAACATGCAGTCGAAGTTAGTGTTCGGTAGGATGAGGGAACTTGTTAGGTAGGCCTTTAGCTGCTGGAACGCTGGTTCTTCCTTTATTGTCCAGCACACCTTTTACAGGAGTCCTTTTTCAGGAGATCTAGGAGGAATACTGCCATAAAGGAAAAACATGGGACAAAATGGCAATAGTAATTTGCAATAGTAATTTGCAAGTCCCATAGCTTCATTGTGTGGCGTTGTGGGTACGATCGGATGACCTCCACTTTTTTCCTGCAGTTTCAGGAAACCACATCCGATCTTATCACCAAGGTACAGCCCCATGTGACACTTTTTAGTGTTCTATTGTTTCAATCAAAATGTCAGATTTACAGTGGAACCTCGGATTGCGAGTAACGTGGCTTACGAGTGTTCCGCAAACCGAGCAAAGATTTTTAATAAATTTTTAATCGGTAACTGAGCAAGTATCACGCATGTGACTCTTATTTTGACACCGAGCATCACTCTTGCGCTGCGGAATTGTGTGTAATCCTCTTGCCTGCTAGGTCTTAGTGCTCGTCTCTTACTTGCATAATCAACATCTCCCGCTTCTCTCTTATGTGTGTGGGTGCGCGTAATTTGACACCGACACACACACACAGACGCTCTCTCGCCTTTTCACCCCCTCCCCGGCTTCACAAACACACAGAAACTCTTTTCTGTCGCGATTCTTTTTAAAGGTAAGGGGTTGGTTCATTTGTTTGTTTGTTTTTTTTTTTTTTTACTTTACTGCAGTGATTCCCTTAGTATGCGCACATGCCAGTGTCAGAGAGATTTTTTTCCGTTAAAACGATCTTTCCTTTGTGTGTGTGTGTGTGTGTGTGTGTGTGTGTGTCCATTTGTTGTGCAATTTAAAAAGTGATTCCGTTAGTATGCGCTCACGCCAGTCTCAGAAAGATCTTTTTTTCCTGTTAAAACAGTGTTTCCGTTGTGTGTGTGTGTTGTGAAACTTAAAAAGCTAGGTGGGGAGAGGGAGGAGGAGTGTTACTGTGTAAAACGAGGTGAGGGAAGGGGCTAATTCCACGCACACGGCGCCTGCGAGCACCAACGGAAACACTTATCTGTTGGGATTTATTTGTACTTTTTTTTTAAAGGTAAAGGCAGATTGATTTATTTTCATTTTATAGATTGTATGAATAATTTTTATGTATTAAATTTTTGGGGCTGTGGAACAAATAATTTGAGTTTTCATTATTTCTTATGGGAAAATGATGATTTGGATTACGAGTGTTTTGAAACATGAGCCCACTGCCGGAATGAATTATGCTTTTAATCCAAGGTTCCACTGTATTTATTTTTTAGAAATTATATATATAGGGTGGGCCATTTATATGGATACATCTTAATAAAATGGGAATGGTTGGTGATATTAACGTCCTGTTTGTGGCACATTAGTATATGTGAGGGGGCAAACTTTTCAAGATGGGTGGTGACCATGGTGGCCATTTTGAAGTCGGCCATCTTGGATCCAACTTTTGTGTGACACATCAAACTTATTGGGAATTTCACAAGAAAAACAATGGTGTGCTTTTAAACGTAACTTTATTCTTTCATGAGTTATTTACAAGTTTCTGACCACTTATAAAATGTGTTCAATGTGCTGCCCATTGTGATGGATTGTCAATGCAACCCTCTTCTCCTACTCTTCACACACTGATAGCAACACCGCAGAAGAAATGCCAGCACAGGCTTCCAGTATCTGTAGTTTCAGGTGCTGCACATCTCATATCTTCACACCATAGACAATTGCCTTCAGATGACCCCAAAGATAAAAGTCTAAGGGGGTCAGATCGGGAGACCTTGGGGGCCATTCAACTGGCCCACGATGACCAATCCACTTTTCAGGAAACTGTTCGTCTAGGAATGCTCGGACCTGACACCCATAATGTGGTGGTGCACCATCTTGCTGGAAAAACTCAGGGAACGTGCCAGCTTCAGTGCATAAAGAGGGAAACACATCATCATGTAGCAATTTCAAATATCCAGTGGCCTTGAGGTTTCCATTGATGAAGAATGGCCCCACTATCTTTGTACGCCATATACCACACCATACACTCTAAAAAATGCTGGGTTGTTTCTGTAAACACATTGTTGGGTTGGGTAATGCTGGGTCAAATGAGATGTAGTGGGTCATTTACAAATTAACACCTGGTTGGGTTATTTTGACCCAACCACTGGTTTATTCTTTATTTCTCCAAACGGCAGCCTGAAAAATGTTTGAAATATTACTGTTATTGTGTCACAAAGTGTAGTTTTAAGAGATGTTGAATCGAGAATGTATGTGTGTACAGCTCAAAACATCAATCGGTTATTAAAAATAGCGTCTATTTTAAAAAGTGCCCCAACGGTTTCAGAGATTTGAGCTCCACACAATCCTACGGTGTGTCGCACTCAAGTAGCTGAGGGTTTTTGTTTTGCCCATTCTGCAAATTGTGTGCGCCGATCTGGGTCATCCTCGTTGAGATGCTGCAGTAGCTGGAGTTTGTAAGGGTGCCATTTGTGAGTAGCTAATATCCGCCGAAGGGATGGTCGACTAATGCCACTCTCCAGTGACATGCGGCGAGTGCTACGCTGTGGGCTCTTGCTGAATGAAGCTAGGACAGCCACTGATGTTTGTTCGTTAGTGACAGTTTTCATGCGTCCACATTTTGGCAAATCCAACACTGAACCAGTTTCACGAAACTTAGCAAGCAGTTTGGTAACTGTAGCATGGGAGATGGGTGGTCTCGTAGGGTGTCTTGCATTGAAATCTGCTGCAATGACCCGGTTACTGCGTTCACCAGATATCAACACAATTTCGATCCGCTCATCACGTGTTAACCTCTTCGACATGTCAATGGCTGTGAACAAAGAGAAACTTGTAAATAACTCATGAAAGAATAAAGTTACGTTAAAACCAAGCACACCATTGTTTTTCTTGTGAAATTCCCAATAAGTTTGATGTGTCACATGACCCTC
>QMIH01002296.1:0-29285 GCA_003987875.1 Clarias batrachus | reverse complement strand
CAACCCACACACACACACTCACCTAAAGGATTATTAGGAACACCATACTAATACGGTGTTTGACCTCCTTTCGCCTTCAGAACTGCCTTAATTCTACATGGCATTGATTCAACAAGGTGCTGAAAGCATTCTTTAGAAACATTGGCCCATATTGATAGGATAGCATCTTGCAGTTGATGGAGATTTGTGGGATGCACATCCAGGGCACGAAGCTCCTGTTCCATCACTTCCCAAAGATGCTCTATTGGCTTGAGATCTGGTGACTGTGAGGGCCATTTTAGTACAGTGAACTCATTGTCATGTTCAAGAAACCAATTTGAAATGATTCTAGCTTTTCAAAGTAGCGATCAGAGGATGGGTACATGGTCGGCATAACGGGATGGACATGGTCAGAATCAATGCTCAGGTAGGCCACATTTTTCCAGTCTTCAATTGTCTAATTTTAGTGAGCTTGTGCAAATTCTAGCCTCTTTTTACTATTTGTAGTGGAGATGAGTGGTACCCGGTGGGGTCTTCTGCTGTTGTAGCCCATCCCCCTCAAGGTTGTGCGTGTTGTGGCTTCACAAATGCTTTGCTGCATACCTCGGTTGTAACGAGTGGTTATTTCAGTCAAAGTTGCTCTTCTATCAGCTTGAATCAGTCGGCCCATTCTCCTCTGACCTCTAGCATCAACAAGTCATTTTCGCCCACAGGACTGCCGCATAATGGATGTTTTTCTCTTTTCACACCATTCTTTGTAAATTCTAGAAATGGTTGTGCGTGAAAATCCCAGTAACTGAGCAGATTGTGAAATACTCAGACCGGCCCGTCTGGCACCAACAACCATGCCACGCTCAAAATTGCTTAAATCACCTTTCTTTCCCATTCTGACATTCAGTTTGGAGTTCAGGAGATTGTCTTGACCAGGACTAAACCCCTAAATGCATTGAAGCATGTGATTGGTTAATTAGATAATTGCATTAATTTATTGCATTAAATTTAAATTGAACAGGTGTTCCTAATAATCCTTTAGGAGAGTGTATGTATGTATATATATATATAGAGAGAGAGAGAGAGAGGAGAGAGATAGAGAGGACACGACAGTATGAAGCTGTTCTTTTGCAAGCGAAACATGCTTTGTATATGGTGCCAGGGATGCATGATATTTTTTGGGATGAATAAAAATGTACAACACGTATGTGTTGGTGATTAATTCTGTACTGAAATATACTTTTATGTTAATAGACATTATATGTACAATTAAAGTAAAAATATAAATCACACAAACATGAAAAAAGCATTCTATACTCACCACAAGATTGTACAGTACACTAACTGCAAAAATTTGCGAAAGATGCGTAAACCAGTGAGGCCGACTCATTTCTCCCGCACCCCACACACAAACGTAAGTTGGGGACTGCCTGTATATTATGAGAGAGAGGAGAAGTTAATTTAGAGTTACCAGCCTCAACAATGACCAATTAACAGCACCTCAGATTAGGAAGCTTTACAGATCATAAGAAGCAGACACATCTCAACATTAACTGTTCAAGGGAGATTATTGCATATTTTGCTGAAGGCACCCAAAATAAATAAAAATCAGGAATGAGCATAGACTTACAAAGTGATCCCAAACTTTTGAGTGATAGTTTATATATAAAACCTCAGGGTGTATGTGTGTGTATTTTTTTATAAATTCTTTTTTGCTAAATGGAACTGTTTACTTTGATTATAGAGATCATAACCATGGAAAGACACATTCCAAGGTCGTTGATCATCTTTATTCTGCTGGCAGTGACAGGGTTTGTAGTTCTTGTACACAACATCACATATCTGGAGGTAAGTACAGTGAAATAGAGATCTGTCTTAGTTAGACAAAAATGTATGTATTTTATTTATAAACTTTTAACCATTTGCAAAGAATGGCTCCAAAATTTACTGTATTTCTATTCATTTTCGCACGTTTTCCAGTGTCTCGTTTGTATCGCCTGTTCTCTCATTTTCCTCCCTCCTGTTTCTCTATCTCTCTGTGTGCTGTATCAGTAATCTTGCCTGTCCCTTTCTGACCTGTATAGGATAGAAAATCAATGAATAAAGGGGAAAATAGCCTTGAAATTAGCCTTTCAATACTTGACATAGTGTTGCAGGTAACCATGTGATATTTAGACCAATCACAGATTTGGAGGACTCATTATACAATTTGATTTACAAGTTACAAACTGGATTTAACAATATTGCAAAACAAAAAACATCAAATGTCTCAAAACATCTTGTTGAACTTAAAAAATCATTGGTTTATCTTTCAAAGTTCTCCAAAAATATTAGAGGAACCTTAACACATAATTCAAACATCTTATTTATACTTTAAATAAAAGGTGCCTTGAACTGTAAATGGTCATTTATTTTAGGTGTCATCTCAATGTTTCTCTTTCATTCAATGTTTTCTTTCATTCTTTTTCTTTTTTTTAGAATATAATTGGAAATTTAACAATCGCCTCAAACCAAATTAAAAAGAACATCCAATTACACTTTGAGACCAATAAAAAATTGCGGCTGCCTGAATTAAATGACACGTATTATGCACATTTGTGCGAGAAGCCCACTGCAGAGGAAGCAAAAGAAGAGGCATTTCTGCTGAATTCCATTGCATGGCCAGGTCCCTTTGTACAAGGCTTGTCCGTAGCGCTCAGCAGTAACCCTGCCAAGAGTTACTTTCTGATCCAGGGGCCAGCAGAGCAACCCATAGGTGGACAGCTAGTGGTTATTGTCCATGTGCATAACTTCTTGGGCCTGCCAAAGAAATATGGTGGAGATTTTCTAATAGCACGGCTACATTCACCCAAACTGGGTGCTGGAGTGGCGGGAAAAGTCTATGATCACCAAGATGGGAATTATACAGTTCTGTTCCCACTGTTGTGGGCTGGAGAAGTACAGGTGCAAATCACCATGGTGCACCCCAGCGAGGCAGTGGAGGTGCTTCAGAGGCTGCGGAAAGAGAAACCTGACCGAGTAGTTTTTAAAAGCCAATTCCGCTCTGGTCGTGTTTCACAGACTACAGAGTGCAACCTGTGCCTGCCATTCAACCAAAAGCCACTCTGCAACTACACTGACCCTTTAACTGGTGATCCATGGTACTGCTACAAGCCTGAAATGCTAGCATGTGAAACACGAGTTACTCATGTCTTGGGTGAATATAAAAGCAATCTTATTACGCAATATGAGCAGCAATTCTTCAAGAGGTGAGCTGGTATTTGGGCGTTTGTGGAAATTTTGAATTTCCATTATGTACAAAATTATATATATAGGTGCATCTCTATACATTAGATTATGGCTGACAGATAATGAACAGGCAAAATTCAGTGTCCCAGAACTTTAGAATTTTATTTATGGCCAATAAAAAATATATCTTTTTAACAAAAAAATGTTGGACTACTGAAAAGTATGAACCTTGTTCCTACTTGGTCGAGGCTCCCTTCTTACTGCAGCAATGCGGTATGGCATGAAGGCGATCAGTCTGTAGCAATGCTGAGGTGTTATGAAAGCCCAGTTTGCTCTGATAGTGGCCTTGAGCCCTTTTGCATTGTTAGGTCTGGTTTTTCACTTTTTCCTCTTCACAACATCCCATAGAACGGGCGAGATTTCTGGCCAATCAAACGCAGCGATACTATGGTCCTTAAACCACGTATTAGTACGCTTGGCAGTGTGGGAAGGTACCAAGTCCTGCTGGAAAATTAAATCATCATCTCCATAAAGCTGGTCAGTAGAGGGAAGCATGTGCTCTAAAAGTTCCTGGTAGTTGGCTGGACTGACCTTGGAACTGCTAAAACACAGTGGAATGGTAATGGCTCCCCAAACTACCATTGACATAGCAAACACTTGACCTCAAGCAACTTGGATTCTTAGCATGTCCTCTCTTTCTCTATTTGGGACGTTGATTTTCAAATGAAATGTAAAATTTACTTTCATATGAAAAGAAGCCCACTGATCAATAGTCAATTACTTTTGACCTTAGCCCTCTGTCTATGGTTCAAAAGTGGCTTGACACAAGGAATGCAACTGTAGGCCATGTTTTGGATATGTCTGTTTAAATTAGAGTATAACACCACAAGTCTCCAATATTTAGCTTTTTCCCTATATTCTAATTGTGTGAAATTTTGGGTTTTCATTAGCTGTAAGCCATATCCATCAAATTTAAAAGAAATAAACTCTTTTAATGTACCAGTCTGTGTGTTATGAATGAGTTTCATTTATTGAATTGAATTACTGAAAGAAATCTAAAGTATTTCAGTTTCACTTTTAAATTGTATATAAATAATATATGAACTGGGACAAAACATGTCTAGCACATAATATACATATTAACTGATATTTTAATTCTGATCAATTTTATGAGTCGAATCAACTCAGCATAACAAAATAATTTTTATTCTTATATTTTATATATCTTATATTTTATTCCACTAGACCTGAGAAAGACCTTGTCCAGAACAAGGGTTCACATTTTTTGAATTGCTAAAAATATTTAAAATATATATATAAAAAAATTCATTATTGTGTGCTAGGTAAAGTATATGTTAACATACATGCAAAGCAAGTGAGACCAATGGCGCTGAGCAGGTGGCGCAATGTACGCAATGACAGCAAAGCATGCAAAAGCGGGTGGCAGGCAGCTTTCCCTGAAGTGAACAGTACTCAGACACAGTTGAGTCTTGGGAGACAGGTGACACGTGTGAGGTCAAGCTCAAGTTTTTTCTTCTCTAACGTTAGAAGCGATGGGCCCTCTTTAAAGGCTGTGCGGATGCTTGAATCAGTGTCCTTTGATGATCCTCCAGCCCAGGTGAGTTCCATTGGCCTGCCCCCTTGTTAGAAACACAACGTAGATGATGCACCCTAGGTTGTGTGCGCAGTGTGTTTGTGCGAGAAGCGCCTGCACTGTGGCACGCCATTACAGCAACCCCGCCCATCTGCTTCGAGCTCACCTCTGGTGGCGTGTACAGGGCATGATATGTGATCTGCAGTCTCGTGTTGTGCGCCAGACCTGTGACCCACAGAGAACGAGAAGTCCTGTATGGAGAGGAACCATCATATTATGTGGGGCTTTAGTTCTTGGCAGCCATTGTAGGGGAACATGATCAGTTAACATGGTGAAGTTCTAATGCCCACTTAATGGCAAGAGGCTCTCGTTCGATCGTAGCATAGTTTTTCACAGCTGTTGTTTTCTACTCACATACAAGATTGGCTGTTTCTCACCCTCGAACTCCTGAAAAAGGGGTTCTGGAGAACGAGGACCTGAAGAGGGCCTGATGAGGTGGGCTTTTAAATTGTTAAACACATGTTCTTCTCATTGTGACCAACAAATCTTTTTCAGGAGTCTTTTTCTCAGGAGGTTAAGTCAATGAGGGAAGAATGGCACAAAATCGACAACAATAGCTAGCTTACCTGAAAAAGGCATGTACCTGTTTCTTCACTTTTAGCTTTTGCTGCTTTCGCATGCCATTCATTTGGGTACCCGATGTACTGTGCCTCAGTCAGCCCCAGATGGCATTTCCGGTGGATAGCTGTACCCGCCTTTTGGTTCACTTAGCACCTGTATGAGGTGGTGCAGATGATCCGCCCAGGTACTTTAGTGGATCTCTACATAGCGCAAATAGGCAGCAGCATAGGGTCAATGGAAAGTAGTTGGGGCCCCAGGGAGACCAAAGGGCAAGACCTGTGATCCATAGAGAAGGCTTTGGCCTCTGGTGTAAGGGCCACCTGCCAATAGCTTTTTATTAGCTCAAGCGTGGATATACAGTACAGTAAGTAGGAGACCAGAAGGTGCTTTACCATTGTATTAACTGTTGCAGCAGCATAACAGTGGGAGATTTAAATCAGTCGCCTTTTAAAGTCATCCCTGCAATGACCGCCAGGTGGCGCAAAGGGACAAACCTGAAATCTCCGCTGCAGAGGAGGCGCCTACAGTATATTTACATTTCATGTGAATTACATCATCTGAAATTTGTTTTCCATGAGTTTATATAAAAGCAGACATTTCGCTTTCTATAAGTATATATTTGTCACGTCTGTGAGGCTAGTATACACAGGGTTACCGTTGATTTTTTCACACACTCAAGTTCGCAAAATCATAACGTTTTGTCGTCAAACATGTAATGCAGTGAGTGTGCACTACTATTCAGCATAAACACTTAAAGCCTAAGCATTTTTCTAGGTTAACGTTAGAGCAAGTGGCCATGTACTTGTACATGTTTCAAATTATTATCCATATTTGAGGTGAGTCAAAATATAAACACAGATCATCAATTATCCCCCAGTAAATTAAAATAACTAAGGTAAATTAAGGATGTATTGACACAGAATGCAATAACTAGTTTTATTTATTTATTTAGCATAAAAAATCAATGGGTTGTGTTTAGAGTGATTAACATTTATTTGAAAGTATCTGATAAATTACGAACTATAATAAAAACAATATTAAACACAAATATATGATATGGTACTATAGACATTAAACACACTATTTTAGACAAAGTCTAAAGCAAACACAATTATTAATTTGTGTAAATTTAACTTCATTCAAATTTAACTTCATTCAGTTATATAAAAATAACATGCCTACCAGCTCACTATTATTTTCTTTTGCCCACGCGTGTGCAAAAACACAAAGAATACAAAAGTGTATAATAAGTTAGCCTAAAACAATATTGTTTCCAATGCTGAAGCAAACATGAATTTTATATTGTTTTACAAAAATGATGAATGTGTGTATGTGCTTTAAATATACACTAAACAATAAACTTTGCCTTTTGCAAAGTGAAAGTGAGTGCCGTTGATCAAAAGGCTGATAAACGTGCACGCAGATATGAGCAGATTTATTGATAAATGTGCAGACATACTCCCCCAGAAATGCAACAAACAAATACATAGGCTACTTGCTGAATACAACATGACAGCATGCTCCGAAGTCAGGACCTAAGAAAGCCCCAGTTACTATAGTACCTCTTAGGTGTGAATTTTTTGAACCGGTTTCGCTAATGGGGGAATTGGCAGAATTGGCGGTTTTAAAACGAATTAACAAGACTGAGCAGACATCTCTGCCTAAAGACATCTCTGCCTAAATTTTTTTTCACCAGCAAAATCTAAAATAAATAAGTTTAATGATAGCAATTAAATCACAACTATGAATAGGTACTGTAGATTGGATACTTTTTGAGTGTAATTCATAAATTTACTGATTATATCCTAGACCTTTTGTCCGCATGACATGGAGCTGAAGCTCAGCACGTCTTCTTTCCTTGTTTTAATCTGTGATTTTTAAGTGAAATATATTTCGCGTAAAGTTCCTTTTTATTTATGGACAGGTGTATTATATTTGATCTGCATTATTGCATTATGTTTCAAGACAAAAACATTGTGGAAAAATTATCTTTTATGTACATTTTTTTTTTATATTCCCACCACATTGCTGAGTGCACAGTTGACATTTTGAGGGCTGACAAAGCACTCTGCACACCCTGACCGCTCAACGTGTTTTCCACGCTCACAAAAGAGTCACTAAACTAGCTACTCACAGAATTCCAAAAACTACGTCTGATTGCCTGTTTCTTCTCTAATCAGGTGGCACTATCGATCGCATAACAGAAGCTTAAAGTTTTATAAGTAAAGCAACCGAGTTGTCCGATTTGCATTTTACTTGACATATAGTAGTCTACCAATGAGCTATATGAAAAAATAGATTTTTAAAACTGGTATATACTAATACTTAATTCAATAAAAAAAGAGATGCTATAATATTTATTTATACTTTCTTTTGATTGTGTACAGCTTCTTTGAGACAATGACCATTTTAAAAGCACCCCACAAATAAAATTGAACTGAATTCCATTACGCGGTTAATAGTGCCAGCTGATTAGAGAAGAAACGGCCAATCATAAGTAATGTGTGGAATCTGTGATTGTCTAGTTTAGTGGCGACTAGCTAGTTGCTAGTTGACTAGTTGGACAAAGGTGAGCGCGTGTACAGGCGCGAGTCGAGTGTGCAGAGAAGGATGACGCGTGCACGCGCGGAAAACACGTTGAGCTCGCAGGGGAGACAATGAAATTATGATGATCATAACAACAAACTGCATTTCATTCTTATCATAAAAGAATACAAAAACCAGCGCTGCTGACTGACATCAGTTTATGTTTTAATTTTATGGTCATTTAATATTATTTTATTTCAATTAATAAATCTACTATAATTTTTTTTTTAAAACACAAAGTATAAGATGACAAAAGCGTTCTGCGGATTTTCTAATTACACATGATAAAATCTAACGTCTCACTGTGTAAACGTTTAGTTTTGTTAAATTCGATGTAAATAAGAAACGGTAGCAGTCCAATTCTGGTTGAGTAACATCTGTAAATCAGGCCTTTCCCAAATAGACCACAAGATCCTTCACAAACGGAAGCAGATGCATGTCAAAGGTGAAAATAGAACTCTGCTGCTGGAAGTCTTTACATAGCCTGATCAACCAATTAGGCTTGGGCACCACAATGGGGCTGGATCAGGGGCTAGTCGCCTCCTCAAGGATGCCATGCCGCAACAAGCTGTCCACGTCAGCATTAATGTCACAACAGGCTTTATATGGGCACTGCCGAATGACTATGCTGGGTGGCATCTTAATATCATGGCACACAAGGTGAGTAGCCCTGGTTTGGTAGAGAACACATCTATGAATTGACCCATTAGTTCACTCAGCTCCTAGTTCTGAGAGGACATCAGATCCTCTTACCGATCAAGATTGCGGCTTAATTCTGTCGCAGGGAGAGAGACAAATTAATATGGTATAGCTCAGTGCATTTGCACTTACCCTGGTGTTGCAGTCGATAATTCACTTGCCCAACTTGTTTCATGACAGTGAAGGTCCCTTGACCTAGCGAGCAAGGTCCCAGTTATGGTACCAGTCTCAGCTGCTTTCATCCACCACTCGTCAGAGCATTGACCTTGAGTGTTTGATTGAAATGTTTACTAGGCCTGGAAATGGTAGACTGACGTGCAGATCTGCTTAATCTGCAACAGCCTGCACACATCAACATAAATGGCATATCTTGATCAGTGAGAATTTCCTTCAGGAGGCCCACTTTGCTGATGAGCTGCACCAGCTCTCTCACAATGTTTTTTGACATGGCTTTGTGCAGGGAAACCGCCTCTGGATAGCGCATGGCATAATTGACGATTACCAATATGTACATGCGCCTTTTCGCCAATTCAAGCATTAGCCTGACCAGGTCCATTCCTATCCTCTCATCAACTGCAAAAACTGGGTAAGTGCAAATTCACTGAGCTATACCATATTAATTTACTTAAATGATGAATACAGTAGAAACAATACTCAACCTCTTAAAGGGTACACTAATAATGAGCAGTGGAATCAGCAGTTCTGGGACAAGCTTAGCAGGCAATGTTTTATGACAGATGGGACAGCGCTGGCAAAAGTTGCGTACATCCCTGTTAAGCCCTGGCCAGTGAAATCGTTCCTTGATTTTTTTTCAGTCATGCTATTTATCCTAAGGTGACCTCGTAATGGTGTTGAGTGTGCGGGGTACCAACTTTGGCCTGTGGGACCACTAAGAGATTAAAAAGTATCAACTTTGGCCTGTGGGACCACTAAAGGATCAATGTCAGTTCCTCATTATACAGTATGATAATACAGTAACATATTGCACACAAAGAAATATGAGGCTGGAAGGGGCTGAAGGGCCTTGGCTTCACACTTTATTATCACTTGTTCCCAGCAGTTCTTGGTCCTCAGATCCTGATGTTGCAACTGGGTGAAGCTGCCATCTTTCCTGACCTGCTGGCAGAGTGAGACATATGGTTTGGAGGGATCATTAGCATCACCTTCTGCAGCTCAAGAATTATACCAGTATTTACCCAGGTGGTCCTCGACCACGATCTGCCTCCCGCTGATCACCATGAACACAGGTGACAGGCATGGGATTACACGGGGGTGCATTGGGTGACACCCCAGATGGACATACAAGTGTTACCACTCTTCAAGCGCCTATCACCGTGGAGAGTGGTGCCCCATTAATTTTCATCCGACGTGTGGGAGGAGGCACTGTTTCTTCTATAAACTGATGGCTTGCCAGGAAGCCTCTTACTTTTGTGATATCATTTGTGATATGGGCGCCAAGAAATATGTGGTTGTTTACCCTCTCAAATAATATATATGGATTTAATATAGAAATTATCCTAATTAAATACTATTAAAAGATGCTGTATTGAATATTGAAATAATTATAACAGTTACAAAAGAAAATTTTACAAGAAAATAAATATAATTTAAGTGTTGACAAAATCCTGTAAGTAATGCACTGAAAAGTTTGTTATTTTTACAAAAGTTTACAACTTGTAGGTTGTTCCAAAACAGGCTTTGATAAAAACCGGCACCTCACTGTTCAACAGTATATACTGTAGTATTTTTTTTTTTAATAATAAAGCAATTTTTTCCCAAATTAAAAGCATGCATTGTCCCAGTTTTAAAAAATGATTGATATATACAAATCATAGGTACTGTATAGAACACCTCCCTTTAAAATAATCACATTTTGTTGCTTTTCAGCCCGAAATGAAAACAGGCAGTTTTTGTTGTATTTGGTGTAACTTTTAACAAACAAGTGAAGGATAGAACACCAACTTTTAAAATAAAAATGGGGGGAAAAAAGGAAAATTACTGAGTTGGAAAAGAATAAGCCCCATAAAAAAATTACTTGTGAACTCAATCAGGTAAAGCTAATCACCTACCAAATGCCACGCAAAGCCATGTAAGTATATTATTAATAAGTGGAAGAACTCCTTCAAGAGAATTTGACACAACACTGTCACGAACTAACCAGAGATGAACCAGAAGACTAGCAGTTAGTTCTGTAGCGTGGATGGTAAACCCAAACGCGGAAGTAGCACGAGCAGGCAGGATAACCACGCTGGTTATTATTAGAAAGCGAGAGCAAGAATTTACACAAATAAACCTGCATTCTAAATACACACACCCAATCGGAAGCGATAACCCAAGAAAGTGAGTACTCATGTTTAGACGAGCGAAGCGTCAGCGATAGCATGGGCAAAAATCAATGACTGAGCGAGTGCAAAGTGCCATCTTGTCTCCTTTTATGCTTCCTAATTCACGACCGTACTACTTCCGGGTCGTCGTGCCGGTCGCGTTAGGAGTGCGCATAACAAACACAGACCCTCTCTGAATCAGGATGTCACTCCAAGAGGCATACAGTAACTCTGAAGCAGTTGGAGAAATTTATGACAGAGTGTGTATGTTCATTGGGTGCATGTGACAACAAAATCAATTAAATTAAATTTAACTCAACCTGAACAGTTCTGCAATGAAGAGTGGGCAAATAAAGTCTAGATGTAGAGACATATCCCAACAAACTAAAAGCTGTAATTAAAGCAAAGATGGTTCAAGGAAAAAAACACAAGGGCTGATCATTTTCCAACTCAGTGATTCTGTTTATTTCTACTATATTCTGACATATTGGTGTTATATGTTTCACTTGGATGTCCACAGGATAATACAAATACTGTATGTCTTCATTTCAGGTTACAACTCCCCAAAGTGTGATTATTGTAAAGGGGAATGATTATTTTTCTATACCCACTGTATACAAGTAGTAATATTTAAAAAATCAGAAACTGAAATGCTACAAAACACAAGTATTCACATTGTTTACTGTTGTGTGCTTTGCAGTGGTGTAAATATCAAAGTTCCAATACCTGCATCTGGGATGGAAAAGGTGATTGTATTGCCTGCAGAAAAAGGTATTTTTTACTTCATTTGTAAGTCATGGATCATGGAATAGGGTAAAATTTATGGCAACTTTGTATTATTTATTTGGTGGCAACTGTTAGGCGGACAGGGAGAAATCAATCTCTGAATCTGTACACCACACAGGACCGATCCATTTTGCATATTCACACATATGTCTCTTGCACTCACTCTGGACACCCTGGACATTCTGGACATTCATGGTCACTTGTGGACACTGCACACCTGTACATTCATGGACACTTATTATATTTTATTTTATTTCCTTGTTGCACATAAGTCACTTTAAATATGATGCCCCCGCCCATAGATTTCCATAAATCCACGTAAGTTTTGTATTCTATAGATATACACACCTAAAAGATTATTCGGAACACCTGTTTAATTTCTCATTAATGCAATTATCTAATCAACCAATCACATGGCAGTTGCTTCAATGCATTTAGGGGTGTGATCCTGGTCAAGACAATCTCCTGAACTCCAAACTGAATGTCAGAATGGAAAAGAAAGGTGATTTAAGCTATTTTGAGCGTGGCATGGTTGTTGATGCCAGACGGGTCGGTCTGAGTATTTCACAATCTGCTCAGTTACTGAGATTTTCATGCACAACCATTTCTAGGGTCTACAAAATGCCTTGTTGATGCTAGAGGTCAGAGGAGAATGGGCCGACTGATTCAAGCTGATAGAAGAGCAACTTTGACTGAAATAACCACTCGTTACAACCGGGGTATGCAGCAAAGCATTTGTGAAGCCACAACATGCAAAACCTTGAGGCGAATAGGCTACAACAGCAGAAGACCCCACCAGGTACCACTAATCTCCACTACAAATAGGAAAAAGAGGCTACAATTTGCATGAGCTCACCAAAATTGGACAGCTGAAGACTGGAAAAATGTTGCATGAGTCTCGATTTCTGTTGAGACATTCAAATGGTAGAGTCAGAATTTGGCATAAACAGAATGAGAACATGGATCCATCATGCCTTATTACCACTGTGCAGGTTGGTGGTGGTGGTGGTGTAATGGTGTGGGGGATCTTTTCTTGGTACACTTTAAGCCCCTTAGTGGCAATTGGGCATCGTTTAAATGCCACGGCCTACCTGAGCATTGTTTCTGACCATGTCCATCCCTTTATGACCACCATGTACCCATCCTCTGATGGCTACTTCCAGCAGGATAATGCACCATGTAACAAAGCTCAAATCACTTCAAATTGGTTTCTTGAACATGACAATGAGTTCACTGTGCTAAAATGGCCCCCACAGTCACCAGATCTGTGGGATGTGGTGGAACGGGAGCTTCGTGCCCTGGATGTGCATTCCACAAATCTCCATCAACTGCAAGATGCTATTCTATCAATATGGGCCAACGTTTCTAAAGAATGCTTTCAGCACCTTGTTGAATCAATGCCACATAGAATTAAGGCAGTTCTGAAGGCGAAAGGGGGTCAAACACTGTATTAGTATGGTGTTCCTAATAATCCTTTAGGTGAGTGTATGTAGGATTTCAGCTCTGGTTCAGAGGTGAATCGAATCTTTATGGATTCAAGTTAATTTTGTTAAACCTAATTAAAATTTATAGCGTACACTTTATCAACTATCTGTCCAGCGTTTAGTATGATTTAGTGTATCTTACCAATTCTGTTTATCCCGCGGCCGACAACGATAATATAAAATCTCGTATTTACCTAATTATGAGCAAGGTAAGGTATGATCTGGGCAAATGTTTAAACTTTATAAAGAATTGTTGTCTTGGTCATGTATTTTAAAGAAACAAGAATTTATTTGAACTAATCTACGATACATGAAACTACGCTGCTTGAACACACGCGCACACACACACATACCAACAGTTTATAGGATGAAAGTTAATGAAGTTCATCTAGACCGAAGCAAGTCACAAGAGCAGAGTCTTGGGTTTAATCTTGCGGTTTTAGTTATGAAACGAGCACCGTTTTTCAGCAAGGTATGCAGCTTTGTTTGTATACTTGAGTTACGTTTCGTTCTCATGAAGGGAATCACAGAGTTGCTGATTGCTTGGTGCTCTGTGGTTGAAATGACATCTTTCATGAAAGCCCTTCGGTGAGGCTTGGTTGCCTGGTTACCGATGGCACGCTCTGGAACTTCTTCTGTGTGTTTCTTCATTGCAGTTCTGGCACGAAGTCTCGTTGAGAGTTCTCGAAGAGCGGAAGCCTGAGCGGCGAGCTTGCTTTCTTCAGATGGTCATGACGAAGACATGGACGGCGATTTAGAGCGTGTTTGGACAAGTCCGGACACTGAGTTTTGACTGTTTGTGTCAGTCCGTCCCGAAAATGATTGGACCAATCGGATGTGGTTGCGGGGCTTAGCCACAACTCAATTGGTTCCCCCTTTTGTGCATACATTACGCCAGGTTTACGGCTGTCACGTGGGGCCAAGCCGATTACACTTTTAATGACCTTTTATAAAGTAATTTGACATGAACTGTTGTTCATGTGACCAATTTTCCGTGTACACCACTGTTCTTTGAATAAAATAAGTTCTTGATTGATACCACACATCCCCTATCTTACACACTAATTTATAACTTTGTTTAATGAAAGGGTTTGTAAATGCTGATAACTGAACACCACAGGACATAATTTATGCCAGTGGCAATCAAACTCTATAACTCTTCCCCCTTCATTCGGGAACTGGCATGACGACATACTCAATAGAACTTTATCATGCCCTGATTCATTGTGCAATATTATCACAATAACAAGATCACATGCAAAACCACTATTATGTAATATTATGTAAATCATGAAATCATGTGCTATATTTTTTTTTTAATTTTATTTATATCTCTTTTTTGAAATTATAGTACATTGTATTTTATTTTTATTCTATTTTCTTATTGTATTGGTTTCCTTCAAATATGCAGCCACTGGAGAAACAATTTCCTTCGGGATTAATAAATACTTCACTTATCTTATCTTATCTTATCTTATCTTATCTTATCTTAATACCTTTAAAGTTATGCAGAATAATCAAACATAACATAGATATAAACATATTGAGTATATGTATCTAGCATTTTGCCCTACTGGCACACTTTAAAAATTGTTTAAAATAGTGTCTCTGCCATATGCCTCTTTGTTGTTGAAAGGCCTGCATCCTGGGGTCAATGAGATGGTCAAACAGTGACTTGATGGTTCCCCCCCAACTCAGGGTGAAGCTGTAAAACTGTCCGCTTTGTTTACAGGATCGCCAATTTACGCCATGGTTTTGGGTCTAGTTTGATGCATCTAGCTTCAGGCACAGCAGACTTCCTGTCCCATGCTTGGTTAAGTTTCCTGCAGCTTAGTTTTACAAACTCTCCTTTATGTTCATGAATGAGATAAGGTTATTGGGATGGCGACATGATGTCTGGGGAAGAGGTTCTGGAATGTGATCGATTGTTTGCTCTCTTTGGGGTCTGCTCATAAATACATATATTATTCTTTCTTAGCTAAATTTATTTTCTATTTTCTTCTCAATATTTTTTTGTATATTTACTTCCTATTAATAGTCTATTATTTTAAGGTCACAGGCTGTTGTCATTACATTTCACTGCATATCGTATTGTTTATGACTGTGTATGTGACAAATAAAATTTGAATTCAAATTTTATTTGAAAGAAAGACATCAATCAATCAATCACTATAAACTTAATTGTAGCTATGCTGTAATTATGGAAGGAAGGAAGGCTTAATTGAAAGAAAATTAATTGTAGCTACACTTGCAATTGCGGGCAACTGGAATGGCAAAGAGTACTTATACAGTCCACAGTAAAGTGTTATGCACAGTTATGTCTTTTATGAATAACACATTTATATTTGAATACTTTTAATTTTATTTGAAAATATTGAATGTAACTAACAAACTCAATTTATTGGTATAGTACTTTGAAACTTTTTTTTTTCTCTTGAAGGACAAATTGAATTAAATTACACTGCTGCTGGATATTATTATCATAATACCTGGAGGTCTCTTAATGGCTCAATTATGCATCAGTTTAATGATGCAGCAGCTATAACACATTGTCTCAGAGGGAAGCTTGTATACATGTTTGGAGATTCAACAGTACGGCAATGGTTTGAGTACCTCACTGCATTTGTTCCTGGTAAGAGCAGATTATTAAACATCACTATTTCCCTTTACCACATTTTGCCTAATTTCCATGCATTATCTATTTTATTTTAACTGCAGAGTTCAACAATCACAGCCCAAAAAATGTGGGGCCGCGCATCGCTTTGGACAAGGAAAACAATATACTGATACAGTTTCGCTTTCATGGACCACCCATCCTCATGTTCAAACCTCTTTTTTCTTCCAAGCTGCGCTATATAGGGAATGAGCTGGACGGAATCCAGGGTGGACCAGACACGGTAGTTATTTTGAGTGTGTGGGCTCATTTTAACAGTTTCCCTATTGAGGTGTATATACGGCGCCTCAGGCATATCCGGAAGGCAGTGATGCGTCTGCTGAATCGTGAACCGGCTACTTTGGTGGTTATCCGCACTCCTAATCCACAGAGGTTGAATGAAAAAAACTGTCTGTTTGCCAGTGACTGGTTCTCTCTGCAGGGTGATGCTGTACTACGTGCCATGTTCCGAGGACTTAATGTGCTCCTGTTGGATGCCTGGGAAATGACACTGGCCCATCACCTCCCACATGACCTGCATCCACCTAGAGCCATCATCAAAAACATGATTGACCTGATCCTCTCCCACATCTGTTCAGTTGAAGAACATAGCAAAAATCATTAAATTTAGTGCAATAATGGAAATAGTAGTTCTAAAAGAATTTTTTATTCTGTTGTGTATAGATTTTACGGCGCAAGATTGTGTTTTACACAGTCATTAATGAATTGTGGTTGTATTTTCATTTAATAGTTTGATAGCAGTTTAGATAATACTATCCTATTTACATGTGTTAAAATAAAAAAAAGAAATGTAATAAAATCTCTGCAGTTTTATCTTGTTGCTTTTTTTACCTAACAATTTAATGAATGATTATGCTCTAGAATTATAACTACAGTTGTACAGTGGAAACTTGAATTGTAAGTAACTTGGTCTGGGAGCGTTTAGCAAGACGAACAAAATTTTTTAATACAATTTAAATTGATAAACGAGCGAGGTCATGACATACCAGCAGTATGCATCCACTTTGTTTGCTGAGTATCATGTGATCGTAATTGAGCCAATGGTTCCTCTCTTTCTTGCGCTGGGGAATTTGAGTAATCGTCTTCCATGTTCAGTGTCACTGCCCAGTCACTTTGCTCAGTTATTCCGCTTAGAAACGTAAAGTTCAATGCACTAAATTCCAAGTTGATTTAACTTAAAATCGTTTATAATATCAATTGCTTTACCCAATCACACCACTTAATATCTTAATTTGACGTGAGTAACATTTTATTTCTAACAGATGCATTTAATTAGAGCATTTAAATTATAAAAATTATAAATCAAAACAGTATATCTTTTTTTTTTGTTTTATTAAAATTGTTACAATAAAATTCTAGAACATATCTTGTCTTATAAATCTTTGTTTTGTTAATTGATTAAAAAGAGGTTTAACCATTAGCAACTGAACTACTAGCATTTTTTAATCAAATGTGAGTGCCTGGTGAACAAGTTACAGTGAAAGACTCATGCTTTAATGGTGAAACAACCTTAAATCACATGTTTGATCTCCTGCAAAAGTTGTCAGACATGTCCTAAGAACATACACACGTGGACAAAATTGTTGGTACCCTTCGGTCAATGCAAGAAAAACTCACAATGGTCACATAAATAACTTTAATCTGACAAAAGTAATAATTAAAACAAATTCTATGAATGTTAACCAATGAAAGTCAGAAATTGCTTTTCAACCATGCTTCAACAGCGTTATTTTAAAAAATAAACTCATGGAACAGGCCTGGACAAAAATGATGGTACCCCTAGAAAATACAGAAAATAATGTGACCAAAGGGACATGTTAATTCAAGGTGTGTCCACTAATTAGCATCACAGGTGTCTACAATCTTGTAATCAGTCAGTGGGCCTATATATAGGGCTCCAGGTAGTCACTGTGTTGTTTGGTGACATGGTATGTACCACACTCAACATGCACCAGAGGAAGCGAAGGAAAGAGTTGTCTCAGGAGATTCAAAAGAAAATTATAGACAAACATGTTAAAGGTAAAGGCTATAAGACCATTTCCAAGCAGCTAGATGTTCCTGTGACTACAGTTGCACATATTATTCAGAAGTTTAAGATCCATGGGACTGTAGCCAACCTCCCTGGATGTGGCCGCAGGAGGAAAATTGGTGACAAATCAAAGAAACGGATAATCCCAATGGTAACAAAAGAGCCCAGAAAGACTTCTAAAGAGATCCAAGGTGAACTTCATTTTCAAGGAACATCAGTGTCATATCGCACCATCCGTCGTTGTTTGAGCCAAAGTGGACTACATGGGAGACGACCAAGGAGGACACCATTGTTGAAAACAAATCATAAAAAAGCCAGACTGGAATATGCCAAACTACATGTTGACAAACCACAAACCTTCTGGGAGAATGTCCTATGGACAGATGAGACAAAAATGGAACTTTTTGCCAAGGCACATCAACTCTATGTTCACAGACGGAAAAATGAAGCATATGAAGAAAAGAACACTGTCCCTGCTGTGAAACATGGAGGAGGCTCTGTTATGTTCTGGGGCTGCTTTGCTGCATCTGGCACAGGGTGTCTTGAATCTGTGCAGGGGACAATGAAATCTCAAGACTATCAAGGGATTCTAGAGAGAAATGTGCTGGCCAGTGTCAGAAAGCTGGCTCTCAGTCGCAGGTCATGGGTCTTGCAACAGGAAAATGACCCAAAACACACAGCTAAAAACACCCAAGAATGGCTAAGAGGAAAACATTGGACTATTCTAAAGTGGCCTTCTATGAGCCCTGACCTCAATCCTATTGAGCATCTTTGGAAGGAGCTGAAACATGCTGTCTGGAAAGGCACCCTTCAAACCGGAAACAACTGGAGCAGCTTGGTCATGAGGAGTGGGCCAAAATACCTGCAGAGAGGTGCAGAAGTCTCATTGAAAGTTACAGGAATCGTTTGATTGCAGCGATTGCCTCAAAAGGTTGTGCAACAAACTATTAAGTTAGGGGTACCATCATTTTTGTCCAGGCTCGTTCCATGAGTTAATTTTTTTAAATAATTCCATTGAAGCATGGTTGAAAAGCAATGTCTGACTTTCATTGGTTAACATTCATAGAATTCTTATTTATTATTACTTTTGTCAGATTAAAGTTATTTCTGTGACCATTGTGAGTTTTTCTTTCATTGACCGAAGGGTACCAACAATTTTGTCCACGTGTGTATTTCATATAAAATAACCTGAAAGTCTAGCAACATCATTTCTCTGGTATTTTAAGGACTGATCTTACTGGTTCTTCACCATATGAATTATTACAGCAGGTAATGCTTAACTGATTGATTACAGTTAATATCTTAGATATAACAAATAAACAATAGCGGGAGCCCCATTATGATACTACTGCCAACAGGACATAAAACATACCATAAAACATACACTGTAAATAGTGCACAACAGTTTGCTATTTTTAAATAGCAGCATTTTAAAATGTTATTTCTAAAGTCCAACATTATAGTACAAACTAATCACTGATATTTGGAACTACTCAGAACCCTAATTTTCTTGATCAATGCAGGGGATTATTCAGTGAAACAGAGGCTCTGCTGCACATCAGTCAGTCAGTGTGGAAGAGATGGAAAGTTTCATCATAACATGCCTTGTACAGTGGAACCTCGGATTGCGAGTAACGTGGTTTACGAGTGTTCCGCAAAYCGAGCAAAGATTTTWAATMAATTTTTATTCAGAAACCGAGCAAGTATTAGTTTACGAGCGCCGAGTATCATGTATCACACATGCGACTCTTATTTTGATACCGAGCGACTCTTATTTTGATACCGAGCGTCACTCTCTCACCTTCCCCCCCCCCACTTTTTTCCCTGTTAAAACGGTTTTTCTGTGTTTATGTGTGTGTCCGTGTATTGTGAAACTTAAGTGATTCTGTTAGTATACGCTGATGCCAGTCTCGCTGTATTTATGCATTTGTTGTGAAACTTAAAAAGTGAGTCCGTTAATATACGTTCATGCCAGTCTCAGAGAGATTTCTTTTTTTCCTGTTAAAACGGTGTTGCCGTTGTGTGTGTGTGTGTGTGTGTTTGTTGTGAATCTTAAAAAGCGAGGTGGGGAGAGGGAGGAGGAGTGTTACTGTGTAAAACGAGGCGAGGGAAGGGGCTAATTCCACACACACACACCAACGGAAACACTTATCTGTCAGGATATATTTGTACTTATTTTTAAAAGGTAAAGTGCAGATTAATTTGTTTTATATTAATTTTATAGATTGTATTAATTACTTTTATGTATTTATTTTTTGGGGCTGTGGAACAAATAATTTGAGTTTTCATTATTTCGTATGGGAAATGATGATTTGGTTTACGAGTGTTTTGGAATATGAGCCCACTACCGGAACAAATTATGCTCTTAATCCGAGGTTACACTGTACTGTTTTTAATCACTCTATACACAAATGAAAATACATATGGTCTACTCTTTTTTTTTTTTTCATTTTTATTTTAAATTTTAATATTTTATAAAAATTATACACAATTTTCTTTGTTTTTTTGAGTGGTTAAAATAATACAATTCATGTTATGATAAGGAAAATCTCAATTTCTTCCATTCCAGGGTTTAAAAACAGTAACAATGTCAATTTTAGAATCTGGAATCAAGAAGATGAAATTTAAAAAGAGGCCTGAAGCACAGTAGGCCTTCAGAAGAGGTGCATTTTAGTTTCTCTGAATGTATAGGTGAGAACCGCTGATTCACACCTGGGGAGGGGAATTTCTAACTAATTTACCTCACTATTTAACATGTGTGGGCTTTTTTTTTTTTTAATCAAAACCTATTTGCTGTTCATTGTTAAATTATCATGTTGTTACAAATGTCCATATTGTATATATTGTTACATATTACACAATGTTAATATTGGTTGTGTTGGCGAATAAAGCTGATTTTATACTGATTCTGTTTTATATTTTATATATTGGATGACAATCTTCCATGTATTCTGGCTTTTATACCATACCAACATTAGATGGGGTGGTGAACGGCATAGTATCATGGCAATATGATGCAAAATATATGCTGGTATGCTGTGGACCAGCATCAATAAAGTGACCAGCATACCAGCAAAATGTATGCTGGTCACCAGCATATCAGCACCAAAACACAACATATGCTGGTATAATGTTAACCGGCTATGCTGGTCTATGCTGTTTTTTTGTTCAGCAGGGCTCGCAGGTGGGAAGACACTGCTTTGTGTATTTAATATCAAAGACAAAATAAAAACTTTCAAACAAACCAACAGCCTCCGTCAAGAAGTCTGTCTTAATAGCATTGCCTCCAACAAAGGGAAAGGTCTGTCAGGTCCTTCTGTCTCATCCCCAAAGCACAAAACATGGAACAATGCTCCAGTCATCTCCATATTTTGCAGATATCATTGCCATCATATTGGTCCACCTGTGGATAACACACCATCACTTATATATAACTGACCTTTATGTCAACCATTTCTGTTAAGGACATACAACTACGTATGGATTTAATGAAATATGTTTTTCCTCTTGTCAATAAACAAAAATATATTCAGTGTGAACATGATTTTCTAACTAATTTACCTCACTATTTAACATGTGAGGGTTAACAAGATGCGGTGCTCCAGCTGGATTTAATACCAAACATTCATCCCTTTTCAAATTCTCAACAAACCCTAGATGAACACGATATTTAATTGTTGAATTTACAACTTATAATAAATATTTCATAAGGATGAAGAAATAGCTTGTTTTAAACGATGACTTAACAATGATGCATTCTCCTTTTTTAAATAATAAAAAACAGAGTAAGAAAAAAACATTAACCCCACATTCCCATATCAAGGCATTTAATTTGAACAATAAAATATGCTTGCTCCTTCCACATCATACGAAAAATAAGTACAAATTCACATTAACTTACCATAACATACTGAGTGCTCTGAGCATAATCCAGTCAGAAGTGAAGAATCCAGAAAGTTTGCCAATGAATAAACCAACCAAAATAACACAACCAGTTTTTACAGACAGAAACAGAAGACATATTAAGACATTAAGTCATTAAACTTATCCCAATTGCTTCTTCTGACAACTATACAATATTGTAAAATATGCCAGCAGAGTTTCCATACATGGCTATAGTGAAGATTACTTAGAAATTTAGCTAAAATTACATTTAAGATTTATATTTAGTAAATTTAGTTTTTTTTATTTGTGCGTGGTACACATGCACTTTTCTCATAAAATACAGTATAGCCATCTATTAGCACAGAATATAAAAACATGAACCTGTCAGGTTACCTTGTTGTAACCCTGTTCCCTGAAAAAGTGAGAATGAGATGCTGCGTGAAAACGCTATGGGAAAAGGTGTCTGTTGACCGTTTATTGAAGCATGTGTGTCAAATACGACAAAAACTTGGCTTATATAACCTCGGTCAGGTGACGTCATCCCTCACCCTTTTAATGTGACATAATTTGTCTAGTGGGAGCCGCCACACCTGGTTGCGGGCATCACATATAAAGAGCTGCTCCAATTTACGCCACTAACTAGTACAGTGGACGTAAATCTGTAGAGCACGTACTGGACACAGTAAGTGAAGTCTTTCCTGCTCCGGGGCATTAAATGGTGGAGGACAGAAGGCTTCAAGAACAACTGATTGCATCGTCGAGAATGGAACTTTTGGAAGATAATTTGGGTGAGGATGCAGAAAAGGTTTCTTCACCGACGGACCCGCCGGTGCTCAAGTCCGTCAGCAGGTCTGTCTGGTATGCCTGCAACACTGCACTGGCCTGACTGAAAAGTCTTCCCCATTAGCGAAGATGTTAGTCTGCACGTTTTAGTGGGGATTGTGGGCTTCTTCACTGAAGATGAGCACCCAGGAGAGAGATAACCCACAAGCGTCTCTTCAATCTGGGGCATCGTCATGTAGCCCTGCGTCTTTGCATCAACGATCATCGAATAAATCGACGTTGATGAGACAAAAATATGAGACAAATAAGGTTTATTCCATGAATGAGATACCTCTTCATGGAGGTCACCAAAGAAAGGGAGAGACCTTCATTGAAGTCCCTCACCCTGGCCACCCGATAGAAACCTGTCATCCAATCTTGAGTGTTTTGGGGTCACCTGTTCCTGGGGCCAGTCAAGATTTAAGCATTCGACTGCCCTAGTTACCACCTCAAGTAATTTCTCATACTCTCGCTCGCCATGAGAGGAGCGTTCTGAGGAGGTAAACTCACCTGAGAGTCTTCTGCGCCCGATCAGAAGAAGCACCAAGGTGCGTTTGGGAAACGGAAGCAAAAGTTTCCTGATCCTGTGAGAGCACGAAGAAAAGGGCGGGCCCGTCTCACGGGCTTCCGCTTCTTTTTTAAAGAGAAAGAGCCAAGCGCAAAGCGCTTTTATCAGAAGCAGATAACAGTGCTTGCATTGTCCCTCAAGCCAGAGGATAGCGTTCTCCTCACCCAAAAACTCAAAACAGAGGGCATGGCTATCATCATCATCGGAGAAAAGTCTCTCACATCCCAGTACATATCTCTTTTTTAACTCAGGCATCTTAGTTTCGCTTTCTTTTATTTTAAGTGCCGCACGGTATAGTTTTCTCACAAACACAATGCAGTCCTTGAAGAAAAAAATCCTGAGAATATTTCCAGTTCAGACCTATTTATAACCTCCAGGTGTACCTGATCAGATGACGTCACCTGCCCCGAGGTTATATAAGCCAAGTTTTTGGCGTGTTTGAGACACATGCTTCGACAACCGGTCAACGGAAACCTTTTCCCATAGCGTTTTGACGCAGCATCGAGTGTAGCTTTTGAAAGGGAACTCCCTTCATATCAAAGTGCGACCAAAAAGGTGGAAAAATGAATAAACATGGAAATGAGCTTGCTCCTACCAGAACTACAACATTTAAAATTTGGGTAAATATTCATATTAACTTACCATAAAATGCTGCCAGCTTTAAGCGACGTGCCCCTCGCTTCAGAAGTGAAAAATTCAGTTTGTCATGTTGTGTCTCAATTCCCAATATGCAAAGAACAGACTTGACTTGGAAGTGCACACTCGAGAGTTTGAGTACACCGAATATATTGCAAATGGAACGTAGCATACAGGATATCACAGTGTACAGGTCTCACAGCCGCGAAACATTATACAATAACCATATTATATCAAAGATTGCCTTTTAGAAATACACTAAATGAATAAATAAATCCGCTGTTTTAACCTGGTTACTGGTGAAATACATTTTAGGCAGAGACGTCTACTCGGTCTTGTTAATTTATTTTGGTCAGGCGCACTCTCACCGTGACCGGCGCTAGGGCCCGTAAGTGGTATGGTCGCAATTCAGGAAGCAAAATAGTGCTTCACATCGCTCAGTCATTGAGTCTACCCATGCAGTCTCCGATGCTGTTTCCTCAATTTCGTGAGTTCTCACAATTTTGGGTTATATTCCTGATTAAGTGTGTGTTGTTAGAACGTGTGTTTAATTGTGTAAACTCTTGCTCTCTGCGTGAGAGAATTCTAATAATTTGCATGGTTATCCTGCCTGCTCGCGCTACTTCACCATCCAAGTTACATGGGCTAACTGCTAAGTCTTCTGGTCCGCCTCTGTGACAGAAAGACTGAGCCAGCAGTAAACCCAGCAAATTACGCTCACCGCTGCGATGTGGTAAACGGAAATACCAAGCTGATCGAGCTGCTGCGCGGTGAGGTCGCGGCTCTCCACGCTAGCGTCCAAGACGTCACGGCCTTGAGCCGCGAGGTTGCGGAGCTGTGGCGGGAGAATCTCCCCCCCATCATCCTCGGACACCCTTGGCTACTGCAACATGACCCTCTCATCTCGTGGACGCAAAATCGAATCCTGGAGTGGGGCCAGACCTGCACTGACATGCAGCCTGCAACTTTGCCTGACATGCTCTTGGGAGTCCGAGGCCCCCGAAGTCGACAACAACCCCAATCCCCACAACTTACGGGACCTAGCTGAAGTGTTCTGCAAAAGACGTGCCATCCACCTCCCTCCTCATCGCCCCTAACACCTGGTGATTTACCTTGAGCCGGGTTCTGTCCCTCCCCGCAGTCATCCTCCGGAACCATTCTTCACCTGCCGCGGCGGGGTTCTTCTTCATAAAGAAAAAGGCGGCAACCTACTCCAGTGTGTCGACTATTGACGGTTCCTCAAAGCGGTCCTCAAGAGATTGCTCGTCCATCAGCTGTATTGTAAGTTGGAAAAGTGTGCTTTTCACGAGCGCTCCACCACGTCCCTGGGTTTTGTTATCTGGCCCCAGGGTGTGGCCATGGAGTCACAGAAGCTGGAAGTTGTGCGTCTTTGGCCCCTACCCAAGACCATCAAGCAACTTCAATGGTTTCTTGGGGTTGCGAACTTCTATCATCGCTTTATCTGGGACTACTGTACGGTTGCAGCACCTTTAACTGGCCTGACATGACCATCTTCTCACCCCTTCATTCTCAACTCACCTACCATCTCTGCCTTCCATGAGCTGTGTCGTTGCTTCACCACTGCCCCAATTCTCCTCCATCCAGATGCGAGCAAACCATTCATTGTGGAGGTGGATGCTTCGGATATGAGCACCAGGGCTGTTTTCTCCCAGCAAGCTCCAGACCAGAAGTTACATCCCTGTATCTTCTTCTCCAGGAAATTTTATCCCGCTCAGCAGCGATACGAGGTAGGGGACCGTGAGCTGCTGGCCATAAAGTGGACCCTGGAGGAATGGTATCACTGGGTCCAGGGAGCCGTTTATCATCTGGACCGACCATCAAAACCTGATCACCATTCGTAATTTAAAACAACTCAACCCGAGGTAGGCGGGGTGGGCTCTCTTCTTCGAAGACTATAATTTCCATCTGTCATACCGCCTGGGTTCTAAAAACACCAAAGCCGACGCTCTCTCCTAACAGCATGAAGAGGATGTTCCCCGGGTGGACCCCGCGTCTGTCCTCCCACCATCCAAGATATTTGCACCTCTCCGGTGGGATTTGCAAATGAAGGTTCGCCAGGCACAGGCTGTGGAGATCGGAACGGAAGTCCTCCAATGGTGCCATTCCTCCATCTTCTCCGTATACCCCGGTATCGCCGCACCCTTCAGTTCATTCAGCCTGCCTTCTGGTGGCCATCCATGGCGAGGGACGTTGAGGAGTTCGTCCAGGCGTGCCCAGTGTGTGCCAGGGCTAAGGATACCCACCAGCCAATGCCAGGGGAACTTCAACCACTCCCTGTTCCCCGCCAGCCCTGGACACACATTGCCGTTGACTTCATTACGGGCCTGCCGGCCTCCAAAGGGAGGGCCATCATCATGACCATTGTCGAGCGATTCTCCAAAGCGGTGCACTTCCCGTCAGCTAAGAACACAGCCGAGCTGATACTAGAGCACGTAGTCTGTCTGCATGGGTTCCCAAAAGACATGGGCTCAGACAGAGGGCCCCAGTTCACTGCCCAGTTCTGGAAAGACTTCTGACGTATTCCACACCTCCCAACTCGAACCCTTCATCACTTCGCCTCCATCAATTTTAAACCCGTCAATTCTTCCAATTCCCCCATCAGTGAACCCGGTTTGATAACTTCACACCTATCATGAATGAAAGGTGAAAAGAGGGATCTGAGAAGAGGGAAACAATATTGTTTTAGGCTAACTTTGTTAATGATTATACACTTTCATATTCTTAGTTGTACTTCGTCTTTTTTGCACACGTGTGTGCATCTTTTAATTCTGAACAGAAAATAATTGTGAGCCGGTAGGCCCATTATTTTTTATGTACAGGTCTGGCCATGAAGAACGCATGTTTCGAGAAAAGGGATCTTTCGCGTTTCCGCGGCAGCTCACAGGAAGCTGTGAAAATGCCGTTCATTACCTGTATGGGGAATCGTGTTTCAATCTGAAGTATTGTGTGTCTACTGAAGCCAAACATGTGTTCTCTCTCTTAGACGCCCATTGACAGCAAGCGACAGAGCTCATAAACGTGTTGGGCTCAAACTTTAAATACTGATATGTATTTATTCTTCATTTCTTCTCTCCTGCAATGCTCTCATCCACTACTTATTTGACTGCTCTTTCTCCATTCAGTATTATTATCATTAATAGTAGTAGTGAAAACTAGCGCTCATTAATTATCTCTGCAGTGGTTAAAACAGTAACCAGTAACAGTTAAAATAACCCAGCACTTTAACATTTAACCCAGCAGTTTTCAGAGTGTAACATAAAAATATTCAATTTGTAAAATAGCATAGGTGAAATCATAGGTTGTGTATAGAGTGATTAAAAACAATACAACAAAGCTCATGGTAAATAAATTCTCAGACTCTTCCACTGCAGGTACTGTATTAAAAAACAGTAACTGTCAATTTTAGCTCAGTGGCCTGCACAAAACCTCTCGCGGAGGAGCCTTTCCCTGAATTCACCATTTTCACGAGTTGGGCATCTCGGTTTAGTCATACCTATGTACAGTACCTATTTACAGTATATGGAATTTTACGGGGTTGTCACTGAACGATTTACCCTGACAAAGAGCAATATAAGAATTGTGCCAGCTGGCACACCTTAAAAATTATTCGGCATCTATTTAGAGTCAAAAAAAATTTCTAAACTTCTGCTACTGCTGTTTGCTTACAATATTTGTTTTGTTTTTTTTTATTTAAATGATGCTTGGGCTCCGAGATATTGAGCCTACTGTACGTAGTCTAATCAGAGCTCTAACGCCCATTCAAGTGTAATTCATAAATTATGTTTATAATAATGAAATGAGATGCCCTAAATCGTGCTTTAAATTTATCTACAATTCATTTAAAACCCACGGCTCACAGTATCAATTTACAAAAGGCAGCGTTTTTATTCAGAAGGTGATAAACGCATGCGATTTATCAATAAAAATGCAGACATACTGCATTGATGGATGGATGGTTGTTGTTGATAAATAATGATTATTATTATAATAATGATAAATAAATAAATAAATAGCTGTCCATCTTTGTTGTGTTTATCTTTTAGGTTTACTATACACTTCTGCACCACTTTTATTTATAATAAATAAGTGATTATATAAGATCTAATAATAATAACTTATTAAAATTATTTATTATTAAGCATAATAATAAATAATGAATAATCATAGTGTCACCCCATAGGTGAACATGACCAAATTACTGCATGAACACTGGAACACGAGTATTTAAGAATTTAATTAAACACGAATATACCTAATGTGTTAAAATGTTGTGTGTGTGTGTGTGTGTGTGTGTGTATGTGTGTGTGTGTGTGTGTGTGTGTGTGTGTGTGTGTGTGTGTGTGTGAGTGTGAGAGAGAGAGAGAGAGAGAGAAATGTATTTATATATGTGGCATTTTCACTCAAATCCAACATTTTAATGGCTTGTGATCGGTGCATGGGCGTCAACTCGCACGGTTTGTAATATTCCATTGTCATAAATATTGCCGCTGTTTTAGAGCTCTTCACTAAAGCATTCGCTAGTTATCAAGTTGATATACAGGTCAATATTTGGTAATATTCAATAAAATTGTGAATTACACTCAAAGTATCGAGTCCAACTATGAAGTATGATTTAATTTGCTGGGGGGAAATAATTTGGGCATAGACGTCCGCTCTGTCTTGTTAATTCATCCAAAAAACCCCTACAGTATTTGCCAACAGCGCCCCCTTGCTCTGAAGGACTATATTCGACAAGAATATAGAGAATATAAATTTATAATAAGATAATTAATTTATACTAAGATAATTAATTCAATAATAAAATTATATCAAATAAGGACTTTATCTAAAAGCCAGACCAAATTTCTCATTCACAGCTGAAGTAGTTAAATATGCTTATACTGTASATACGTAGGTTATATTTTAAAAGTACAATTGCAAGTACTGTAAATTACAAACTGCATGTAATGTAAAATATGAATAAAACAGTATTAGACACACATATATAATATGGTAGTATATACAGTGAAAAAGTTATTTACACGAGTGCTCAAATGTAAAGCAAACGCAATTATTAATTTWTTGTGTATATTTAACTTCAAGTCACATGAAAAAATAACATGCCTACCAGCTCACTATTATTTTTTGTTCGAATTTAACGATGCACATGTGACAGGTTGAAATATGCTCATATATTTGTTATAAATTATAAAGGTACTGTAAATCCTGACTGAATTATAAGTGTCACAATCTGCATTAAGCATTAAGCCTGTTATTTATTTATTTTTATTAGTAATTTGAAACTGTGATAAGTTTTATCGGAAATCTACAAAATCGTCTCAATCTGTTAGCCTGTGATCGATTGCTTTGGTCTTCTCT